>CAUYQG010185683.1:0-13214 GCA_963574415.1 Tarsius wallacei
TACTATTTAGTTCTAGATTTTGTAGAGTTAAACTTAAAATTTAAAGATATTTACCAAAAGAATAGAAGTGGCATTTACAAGTCTCTACACATGGGAAAAAATGCAGTAATAAGAAAATGAACAGAAATCCATTCCAAAAAAAAAAAACAAGGAACGAGCAATATACAGAAAACTTGACAAATAAAACATAAATTAGTAAGAAGAAATCCAAATATGTAAATAATCAAAACAAATGAAAATGGTTTCATATGAATAGTTAAAGAAGAGTTTTGGCTAAATAAAATCCAGCGATATGTTATTGACAAGAAACACAAAGATGACATTTTTTTAAAAAGGAAAAGAGATACATTAAAATGAATATATTAATACCAGGAAAAAGAAACAAAAGCTCATTTTTTTAACAGAGAGAGGGAGTCTTGCTATGTTGTCCAGGCTAGTATCAAATTCTTGGCCTCAGGTGATCTTCCTGCCTTGGCTTCCCAAAGTGCTGGGATCACAGGTCAATTTCAAGTTCGTAAACAACGATCACTTATAGAGAGAGCATCTCTCTACTCCAGGCACCGCTCAAGTCTTGCCATCAACTCATGTAGATCCCACCGCCAGCCTCTAAGGTAGCTACTGTCAGTATCTTCATTTTACAGATTCGGAAACTGAGACACAAAGAAGTGAAGTCACTTTCTCAATTAAACTCCCTTAAATTTGTCTTAGGTTGTTTTTTATCGAGAAGTTTTATTTGTCAGCTCAATATAAATTAAGTAAAATATGAATTCATTCATTCTACTGCACTGTTATCAAGTTTCCAATTTTTCCATAAAACGACCATTTCTTTTTTTTTTTTTTTTGAGTTGGAATCTCACTCTGTCGCCCAGGCTGGAGTGCAGTTGGCACGCTCATGGCCACCACAGCCTCGACTTGCTGGGCTCAGGCGATCCTTCCGCCTCAGCCTTCCAAGTAGATGGAACTACAGGCACACGCCACCACACTTGGCTAATTTTTTTGATATTTTTGTAGAAATGAGGTCTTCCCAAGTTGCCCAGGCTGGTCTCAAACCCCTGAGTTCAGGCAATCCTCTAGCTTTGGCCTCCCAAAGAAAACAACCATTTCTAAATATATAGTTTAACTGTTAAAATAAGTCCAACAAAATATGATGGATTTACAGTCCAAGAAACTTCAAGCTGTTAGAACGGCACACATCAGACAGGTGTTGGAACATCACCAATTCCTCAGACTTCCTTTGGCAGCATTAATTTTTTTTTTTGACTTGGGGTCACATTCTGGTGCCCAGGCTGGATCATGGCTCACCACAATCTTGACCTCCTGAACTCAGGCAATCCTTCTGCCTCAGCCTCCAGTTGGGACCACAGGCATGTGCCAGCATGCTCGGCTAATTTTTTAATTTTTTTGTAGAGACAAGGCCTCGTTGTGTTGCCCAGACTGTTCTTGAACTCCTGGACTCAAGCAATCCTCCCACCTTGGCCTCCCAAACTGTTGGGATTACAGGCATGAGCCATCAAACCCGGCTCAGCACTACTTTTGACAAAAGCTCTCCAAATAAAATACAGAATTTTGGCAAATAGACATTTTAATCTTATCTAGATAATGTAAGGAAATGCCCTGAAAAAGTATTAAATTGGCTAATTACCAATATCAGTCCTTAAGCTCATTTTCTGAATAAGGAATTATTTTTTGTTTATTTTTGCATTTTGGATTTTTGTCTGCTATGTTGATTGATTGATTTTTCTTTAGATAGTGCCTCATAAGTCTTGGGCGCTCACCCTCAAGTCTTTTTTCTTTCTTTCTTTTTTTTTTTTGAGTCAGAGTCTCACTCTGTCGCCCAAGCTGGAATGCAGTGGCATACTCACGGCTACTGCAGCCTCAACCTGCTGGGCTCAGGCACTCCTCCCACTTCAGCCTTCCAAGTAGCTGGAACTACAGGGATGCCCCACCACGCCTGGCTAATTTTTTTATTTGTTGTAGAGACGAGGTCTTGCCATGTTGCCTAGGCTGGTCTCGAACCTCTGGATCAGGCAATTCTCCCATCTGGGTCTCTCCAAGTGCTGGGATTACAGGTGTGAGCCACCATGCCCGGTCAGTTCTTAGATAGCTGTATATTACATACTGTCTTTTGCTGTGTTTTCAGTCCTTGACTGGTTCCTTCCACTCATGCTTTTTCTCCTGGAATCTTCTTTTTTTCTGGACTTCTTTCCTGCCACCCATGTACTTCTTGGTGGGTAGTTCCCAACATGTAAGTTTTTCCTTTAACACATGGGAGATGAACACACCCTCTGTCTCTGTATGTCTCTCACTCTCTTAGGCAAAACCCTGCTCTCCCGAGGGACGTGGAGGGGTCTGGAAGAGTGGAGGTAATAAAAAAAAAGCTGGATGCAAACCTTGTTCCCACCACTCGGAGTCCGAGTCACCCTGGGCAATGAAGCTTGGGTTCCTGAAAGGGAGGACATAGTGACATATGATGAGTGACATATGACTCAGTTACCCAAATCAGTGTTCTCATGAGAAAAAGTGGCATGTTCTAGTAGATTTAAAAAAAAAAAAGCCAGCCCACCCAGTTCTGCCTCAGCGTGTGCATGTGAACAGCCAAAGGTGGAAAGGTGGAGGCGTCCGTGTGTCCATCCACAGCCAGACAGCGAGAGACCCGGGAAGTCTGACCAAGACGTCAGGTCGCCATCATAGTCACACTGTTCACCCCGCACACGGGAATCCAGCATTTAAAATTTCTGTCGCCCTCGGTGACATGTCGGGCTTGGCACCTTCTCCCGTTCTGCAGGTGCTGCCCAAGTTGACGTTCACACGTGGTAGCAGGTGACCAGTAGTCACCTTTCTCAATGTGGCCGTCAACCTCCGTGTCCGCACTCATGCTGTGGGTGGACAACTGTTGTTTCTGTTTCACAGATGAGACAACGGAGGTTCAGCAAGGTGCAGCGACGTGTCAGGTCCCGGGTTGGGCATGGCAGGTCTGAGTCTGCTCAAAGTCCAGCCGGATGCCATGTCCACCCCCCGCCCCATGACTGTCCGTCTCTGATCTGCCCCCGCCCCGCTGTGTCCTCAAGATCAGCAGTTCTCAAAGCATGGTCCTTGGAACAGCTGCATCCGCCTTGCCCGGGAATTTGATAGAAATTCACATTCTCAGGCTCCACACAGCCCTATTTAATGGGCAACTCTAGGGTTGGGGCCCAGAAACCTGTCTGAACACTCTCGCCAGAGGATGCACGCTCGAGTGTGGGAACCACTGCTGCAGAAGATGCTGATACAAGTTTGTTGAGCGGTCTGATTCTGAGTGGGATCCGGGGGAACCGTGAAGTGGTGTGCAGGGCAGGACGGAGGACGTACTATGCCTGTGGTGTGCACGGTGATGCCTATTTTTTTATCAGGAAAAGTCACAGAGATGGGCAGAATCTTTCCAGGAGCCCCGGACTTGCCAGGCTGGAGAAGCGAACGCCCAGGTCTCTCACCCAGGAGGCTGAGAGGGGCTGCTGCTGGAAGGTGCTGGGCAGGGAGCAGGGGCAGAGGCTTGGCGTGTTCAGGGCAACAGTCGGTGGGATTCAATACAGGGGGAAATGGGCAGCCAGGGAAGGTTCTGGAGGAAGGAGTGGCGCAGTCACAGTAACGCCAGTGGAAGAGGAGGCTCAGAACTGCAGGGAAAGAACGTGGACCTGGGAGAGAGGGGAGGTGAGGAGATGGTCTTGAAAGTCCCTTGAATAATTTAGGGCTGGCTGGGGCTGTCATCACTGGAGGAGGAGGAGGAGGAGGAAGGGCAGGGTGGGATTCTCACCGAAGAGCGGAAGACAGACATGAGAAGCAGACAGACCCGATTCAAACCTTGTTCCCATCACTGAGTTACCCTGAGCAGTGAGGCTTGGGTTCCCGGAAGGGACGCAGTCACGGGTGATGAGCGACAGAGCGTCCTAGCGGGAGCCACGTGCGTTATTTTCGGGTGCCGGGCGCCAGCCATTCTGTGTCTGTAACATGTATCTCATGACAACTGTGTCACGGGAACTTCCACCCATGCCTTTCGCAGATGAGGAAGCCGAGGCAGGGAGGGTGCGCCCACTGCCACCTGTGGGGAGCCAGAGTGAGCCTGGCTGTCCACACATTATCTCGTTGAACGTTCCGGGCAGTGACACGAGGCAGCTGTCCCTCCCCCCATTCTACAGGTGAGCACACTGAGGTTCTGCACGGTCATGTCGTCACGCGGCCCAGGAGCGGCGGAGCTGGAATCCCAACCAGAAACTGGCTTCTACCCAACACCCAGCTGAAATGCACCCACGGTCGGAGGCGGGGGTGGGGGTGGGGGGCAGGCAGGGACGCTATTGAGGACGGTGAGGAGGGCGGGTGGATCAGGCGGAGTTTGTTTTCAGGGGCCATCCAGGTGGTGGTGGCTGTGGATGGGGCAGAGCTGCGGGCCAGGTCCAGGTGACAGGTGCAGCCCCAGAGAGCTGTGAGGTCACCGAGGGTGGGGCGGAGGGTTGGGGAGGAGCCCTGGACCTGGGAATTGTCACCTGAAAATGAAAGGAAGAATTCCTCTTCCATATTACAAGGGAAGGTGTTAGAGGAGGGTGTGGCCACAGCAGGCAAGGATTTCTGGAAAGTTCTCTCTTCCTCTTTCTCTATCCCTCCCCTTGTCCTGTTGAATTCACACCACAGTCTTGTGAGGCTCCCTCCTGAGGGACTGCAGGGACGGGATGGACCCAGAGACCTGGGATGTGGGCGTCCCTGCCCCAGGAAGGATGAATGGCTGACACCAGGATGGTCTAATGTTTTTGAGTATCTCTTTCTCTGTCTCTCTGTCTCTGTCTCTGTCTCTGCGTGTGTCCTCTCTCTCTGTCTGTCTCTGTCTCTTGTCTCTCTCTCCTCTGTCTCTCTGTCTCTGTCTCTCCTCTGTCTCTATCTCTCTGTCTGTCTCTCTCTCTCTTTCTTCTGCCTCTCTGTCTGTCTTTCTGTCTCTATCTCTCTCTCTGTCTCTCCCATCTTTCTCTGTCTCTCTCTCTCTCCCTTGCAGTCTCTCTCCCTTGTGTCCTTCTCTCCTCTTTTGTTGCAAAAAGGCTTCAGGATAATCAAGTGTCTAGTATGTACCAGGCATTATAGGGGACACAAAGATGACAAGCCCCTTCCTGCTCTCAACTGTCTTTCATTAGGTCAACAAACACTTAAAGAGCATCTACTCTGTGCCAGGCACAGTCCTCCCTCAAAACACCCTCCTCCATTCGTTCAATTAACCCATCGGCACACACCCACCCACCTTCCGCTCGTGCTGAACTTGTGCTGGGGACGAATGTGCCCCGTGCTGGGCTTCCCCAAGGACACCATCCCACGTCTGCTAAACTCAAACCGTGGGCATCCCTACCTGTCCCCTCAGCTCAGGTGATGGGTTCCCACCTGGTTCCCATGCCAACGGAGTCAGGGAGCAGGATGGCTGGGTTGTGTCCCTTGGGGACGCTGACCTGGGCCTCAGTGTGCTGACTCACGGGGTCAGGAAGATTGCCAGGGTCAGCATGAACGGAGCGTGTGAGCTCCCACTGTGCCACACAGCACCGGGGCCAATCTGTCTACACCCGCCGGCCGGGCTGCAGCACGTGCTTGTGGTTTTGCTCTGAGGCGTCTCCAGCCGGTTGGAGCGGTTTCTAGTCAGTCACCTTCCTGCAGGCCAGCTGGGCCCACGGAGCCTCGGCCAGGCCAGCCAGGGAACCACAGGCAGCCCCAGAGGAATGAAGAGGGCGGTGTCCTGGGGCTGCGTGACAGGCCATGTGACCTTGGCCTAGCCAGGACGTGTTCTTGGTCTCAGCTGCCTCCTCTGTAGAATGGGGATCACGTTTACACACTTCCTAGGTGGTTGTGAGGTTTCGAGGGCCGACTGCGTGTGGTCCTGGCTCAGGATGGGATGGCTGATGATGATGGCGTTGACAATAAAGGAAGAAACGGCTCAGCCTTTTGCTCAGAGCCTCCATTTACTCACCCTTACCTGGCCACGTGGAAACTTAAGCCAGGCCGTTGTTTCTCGGCCAAAGCCCTGGGGCTCTCACCCTGCTGGCTCCACGTCTGCTGTTTTGCCTCATTCTCACGACCCCAGCAAAGAGCCAGGCCTCCCAGCTGGCGCCGTGGCCAGAGGGTGGGGCAGCGACAGGAACGTGAGCTCAGAGCACAGGGGGGCGGCACGTGGACTGGTCTGCCTCGACTCCCTCTGACCCGGGTAGCTTCCCCGGGAGGGGCAAGGAGGAAGGTGCCAGCAGGTGGATCGGCCTCCCTCTCTTCCAGATGGGGAAACTGAGGCTCAAGGGGTGAGGCCTAGCTGGAAAGTGACCCCCGGGATTTGACTCCAGGAGGTGTATGCCTTCCTGCTGATGTTCTCCAGATGTTCCCGGCTCCTAAGCAGGGAACATTCATGAGCATCTGGGGTTTTTTACATATGCATGTGACTTGCGTATGTGTGCATGTGTGACCCGTGTGTGTGCATGTGTGACCGTGTGCCTGCATGTGTGACCCATGTGTGCACGCCATGTGTGTGACCTGTGTGTACACGCGTGTGACCCATGTGTGCATGCCATGTGACCTGTGTGTGCATGCATGTGTGTGACCCATGTGTGTGCCATGTGTGACCCATGTGTGCATGCCGTGTGTGTGACCCATGTGTGCATGCATGTGTGTGTGCGACCCATGTGTGCGTTGTCATGAGACAATGCAGAGCAGAATCTCCTTGCCACACCTGTCACCCTCTACAGAGCCAGCACTGGGACCCTGAGTGCCAGACGGTGTCGCAGTTCCTCCAACCCCAGCATCCGCCATGCCCTCGCTGTGACCCCGCAGGACTGCTTCCAGCGCTTCCCATACTCTCACAAGCGGAGACTCGTGTGACGCTTGCAGGAAGGGGGGCCCCCTCTGCCGGACACCTGGCATGAGTCATATAATTTTATCCTTGCCACACCCCAGCAAGAGGGTGTTAATGTTTCCATTTTACAGGTGGGTAAACTGAGGCTCAGAGACACTAACAGACTTGTCCGTGCTCCCTGCTGTCACACTGCGTGGTCTGCTGTCCAGAGGCAGTCCCTGTGGGGGAGAGGAGAGCCTGTGGATGGCAGCTTCAAAATGCCCACCACTCACTGCCTTCTGGACCCCCACCCAACCAGGGCCTTTCCTGAGTCCTTTGGAAGCTGAATGAGCTCTGCCCACCAGGGAGCAGTGCCCAGGGAAGTCAGCCCATGGCCCTTGAGGCAGAGTGTAGTATGCTGGGGAGATAAGGTGGGTTCAGGGTCAGACAGTCCTGGGTTCAAATCTCCTGGCTCTGCCACCTTCCAGAGGTGGCGTTCTCACCTCTCTCATCTCTCTCCCTCTCTCTTTTTTTTGGGGGGGGGGTTGGGGGGTCTCACTCTGTTGCCCAGGCTGGAGTGCAGTGACATGATCACAGCTCACTGAAGCCTTGACCTCCTGGCTTCAGGAGATCCTCTCACCTCAGCCTCCCAAGTAGCTGGGACTGCAGGCAGGTACCACCATGCTTGGCTAATTTTTTGATTTCTTATAGAGAGGAGGTCTCGCTATGTTGTCTAGCTGGTCTCAAACTCCTGGGCTCAAGTGATCCTCCTGTACTGGCCTCCCAAAGTGCTGGGATTACAGGCGTGAGCCACCAAACCTGGCCTGCATTCACCTCTTGAATCCTAGGTTTACTCCCCTCTAAAATGGGCATGATGATTGTATTTAACCTGTAGGATTCCAGTGAGGATGAGAAACCATGGACAATAAGGGCCTGGCACGTGACAGAGGGGTCCTGATACCTCCCTGGATCCGGCCACAGCATCACAGAAAGCCCTTGACGGGTCCGTTCATCTCAGGTCACCAGAATTTTGTTTGTGTATAATCAGAGTATTTTGCAAGAAAAGTGCACTCCAGCTCACATGGAAAGTCACAGCAGAGCTTGTAAGAGCCACTCTGGCATGGGCACCCACACCCCTGTGCCTGTTCCTGCCTCGGTGAGCTATTCCTTCTAACCCCTGGGTCTCTGAGCCCGGGGACAGAAGGCAGAGCTTGAGCAATGGTGTGGAGACACGCATATGCAGGTAGTGGAGTGGGTGCACAGGGGCGTGGCCACGCCCACCTGTGGCTCAGGAGGAGGGGGCTGGCTGCACTGGAGGCAGAGGCGGGAGGGAGGTGCTGGCTGGGACTGCAGCCAGGACAGGTGAGAAGTGACATGAGGGGCTGAAGCAGGGCCTGGCAGGGAGGGGAGGGCGCCAGGCTGCCTGGGCTTGAGTCCTGGTTCCCCCACTTAGTAGCTGTGTGGCTTCAGGTGAGCTACTCAACCTCTCGGACCCTCAGTTTTCCCTTCTGCAAAATGGAACTGTCAGACTGGCCTACTTCATAAGGCCACTGAATGAGTTAAATGTAGAAAGTAGTGTGTGTGTGTGTGTGTGTGTGTGTGTGTGTTTTAAAGTCAGGGTCTCACTATGTCAACTGGAATTCAGTGACATAATCATGGCCACCGCAGCCTCGACCTCCTGGACGCAGGCGATCCTTCCTCCTCAACCTCCCAAGAAGCACAGGCCACCACACCCAGTTAAGTTTTTTATTTTTTAATAGAGAAAAGGTCTCGCTTTGTTGCCTAGGCTAGTCTTGAACTCCTGGGCTCCAGCGGTCCTCTTGCCTCGGCCTCCCAAAGTGCTGAGTTTATCCCCAGCCCTGCGTGATGTAGATATTAGCCATTGTTCGGCAAGATACCCAGAGGCTAGAATGACGGGGCTTAATGTCTGGCTAAAGGGGGAAGAGAGGAGGATTTGAGGCTCCGTGGACCTCAGAGTCCCTATCCTTTCTGGGGGAAGTGGGTGGCGTCTTCTTCTCGGCCCAGCCTAGCCAGCTCCCGGGGGCCAGAAGAGGCGCTTGTGACCCTAACCTCCACTTAGCCTCGGGGAGAGTCTTAACCTGGACTCACAGGCAGGGGCCTCTGGGCTAGCTCTGGCCCCTGCCTTTCGTCCCCCCACACTCCCCACAGAGCAGCTCACTCTCAGGAGGCCAGGGCCTCAGATGGTGGCACGCTTCTTGCATTCCCTTTACACCCCAGCTTCTCAGCCTCCTGCCTCCCTTCGCCCTGGGAGGCCACCTGACATTCACTGCAACTCTCCGACTCCTGGGTTCAGACAGTGAGCGACACTTCCTTTTTTTTCCTTGGAGTCTCACTTTGTCGCCCAGGCTGGAGTGCAGGGGCACGCTCCCGGCCACTGCAGCCTTGACCTGCTGGGCACCAGCGATCCTTCCAAATAGCTGGAACTCCATGCTCACACTACCATGCCCAGCTAATTTTTTATTTATTGTAGAGATGAGCTCTTGCCAAGTTGCCCGGGCTGGTCTCGAACCCATGGGCTCAGACAATCCATTCGCCTCAGACTCCCAAAGTGCTGGGATTACAGGCTGAGCCACCAAGCCTGGCCAGTGAGCAGCGCTCTCAAAGAAACGTCCCAGACACACCTTGGGCACCATCTGAGTATCACCCGTGCCCAGCCTGGGAAGGGGGGGACCGGGGCAGCCACTTCTATGACCGACAGCACCAATAGCGACGGCCACCCCGCACACTCTCTGAGAGCGCTTTTTGGCCATCTCGTCCAACCCAAGGCCTGGCCCAGGGCTTGGCACGCCCAGTAGGTACTCAACTGGCATTTGTTGAAGGAATAAACAACAAATAACAACAGGAGGAGGCCCAGCACATTTTCACATTTACACATTCCTATAACCACCCTGTAACATGGGCATTGACCCATTTCACAGATGAGGAAACCAAGGCTCAATGGCCCAAGCCCACCCATGACCAGCAGCTGGCCTAGGCCTCCCACCTCAGTCTCTTCCACGCCGGAGCCCGTTTCATCACCCCCACACGATTATTCACCCGCTGGGGAGGCTTGGCTAAGAGGTGTGGGGTAACACGCTGTGCCCCCGACCAGGTATGGGTCAGGGAGCCCAAGTCCTAGGCTTGCTTCCAGACACACCTGCTGAGCGGCCTTGAGCAAGGCCTCTGCGGCTCAGATGATGAGAGGAAGACAGACGGCGCTGCTTGCCCCCTGATCATCCACGCATGGGGAGGTCTCAGGAACCCAAAGAACCCGCTGCAGTGAGTACAGCCCCTCCCTGGGCCTCGGGGGCCTTGTGGCTCTGCCTCTCCCCTGGTGGCGGCAACAGAGGCAGAAGCTGGAGCCTGAGCCAACCACGTGCTCCTATGTCAGTGGACCAGCTGGTCCATCGCCCGATTCCCCTCCCCCCAGCCCAGGAGGCCCATCACCTGTAGACATCCAGCGGCGTCGGGGTGCCCACCACACACACCGCATGGGCGGGCTGCTCCGGGGCCACACGGATCACCTTCCTCTGGGCCATCGTGCGGCCAGCTCGCCCTTGGAGGCCCCAGGCTGGTTCCTTTATACGCCCAGCGGAGGCGGTGAGTCAGCACCTGCGGTCTGGGGCTTGGAGGCCCAGGCCCTCCCCTCTCGCATAGGAACCTTCTTTACAGAGAGAACTTTCAGCAGTAGATGTGTGGACAGACTCTCGGTCACAGCCCTCTATACGCATCTCACCTTCAAAATTATGGGATACAATAAGTAACATGTAGTCAAAGGAGTACCAGAGTACTTGAAGTTTAAAATTGCATTTCCACTATTTTAAATGTAATATACGCTTATAAAAGAGAAATTAGAAAGAGAGTGAAGCTATAAATAATGTAACTATAGTTACACAGCCCCAAGTGGATGTCAGTGATTCCTGGGAAGGGCTGAGGGCTCAGAAAGCCTGGGTGGGGGTAGAGGTGGAGGTGGGCCCGAGTCCCCGGACCGGAGGCCGTCCCACGTGGGGGCGGTGGGCCTTTAATCCATCCATCCGGTGGGCATCAGAGAAGGGGTGGCAAGGGAGCCAGGGAGATTTGAGCTCAGAGGTCACGGCCTCCTCACAGTCCAGCGGGCTGCAGACGAGTCTCTCCACCTGGGCTGCCTCCTTGACCCCACCGTCCTGGATGTGTTCTCTGTGGGGTTGCCTTCCTCTTCACCTCATGTGGACAAGCCATGGACTGACGGCTCCTATCATCCCTTCATTCCGCCCTCAGAGCAGCTCTCTGAGGTTGGTGCCATTATTACGCCCGTTTCAAAGAGGAAGAAACTGAGGTGCAGAGAGGTTCCGCATCCAGAGGGTGGTAGAGCCAGGACTTGAACCCAGGGCACTCCGCTGTAGAGTGGGAGGCCGTTGGCTGCCTGTCCACATGATGCCTTTTCAGACCTGGTCACGGCTATTCCAGTGCAAGATACACATGGGCTTATTATCACAACCCTGGCAGAGCTGGGTGGGGACAATGAGCTTCCTGTCCTGGAAGCTGGTAATCTCTGCATCCCCCAGCTTGCCTGCCTTTTTCGAGGCCTCTGGGTGTCAGACCAGATGGGGCAGGTGTGGGCCACGCCTGAGCTGTGGTTGCACCTGGCTGTTGGTAGCAGGCTCTACCTGCTGGTAGGCAACAGGGGAGGGGGTGAGAGGGCGGGGACAGGCCCCAGCAGGAGGCACCTAAAGGGGTGGTGCGCTTTGGTTTGAAGCAAATAATTCGCCTCATTCCTTAAGAGCCAGGCTGTGGGGTCAGGCGGGTTTGAGTTCAAATCCTGCCTCATGCCAATGTCCCGGTGAGGTGGGTCCTATCACGATCCCCATGTACACATGAGGCCACTGAGCACAAGAGGCCAAACGAAACTCCCAAGGTCCCAAGGCCCCTCCAGCATGGCTGGATCCCAGCTGCCTGCTCGGGGCTCAAAGCCCATTTCTGTACCAGCAGATGACATGGCCAGGCCTGGTGTGACCATGTGTCTACACAGTGGGTCGCAATAAACCCAGTTTCTCTAGCTGGTTATGTGATGAGGACGAGCCTGAGGGTCTAATGGAAAGTGGCAGGAGGGAACTGTAATTGTCAGAGTTGGGGGGCACCCAGAGAACCCCCAATCCAGTCCTCCAGTAGATGCGAGATGGGGCACAGAGAGGGGTGTGACCTGCCCAATGTCACACAGCAACTCAGTGGAGAGCTGGGCTCTACCCCAAGTTCTAGGTCTCCTGGGTAGTTTTCTTTTGCTCATTTTTCTCCCTCTTCAGCAGTTTGGGGTTTGGGTTTTCTGTGAATAAGTCACAAAGAGGACAAGCCCCAAAGCAGTTTTGCCTATTCAACAAATACCCACTGAGGGCCTTCCAACTGCCAGGCACTGATCCAGGCTCACAGATTTTCCAGAAACAGATGGATACAGATCCTGCCTTCACGGAGCCTTTTCTTTGGTGGAGGGAGACAGCCAGTGAGCAAGTGAATTACATCATGTGCCAGTGGGTCAGAGGGAGGGTAAAACAGAATGGGATAAAAGCCACCAGGAGCGCAGGGCAAGAGGTTGGTTGCAATTTTTTTTTTTGAGTGGAGTCCTCGTTCTGTTGGCCAGGCTGGAGTGCAATGGCTCGATTGCAGCTCACTACAGCCTCAACCTCCTGAGCTCAGGCAATCCGTCTGTCTCAGCCTCCCTTGTAGCTGGGACTACAGGTCTGTGCCACCATGCCCTGTTAATTTTTTGGACTTTTTTTTGTAGAGACAAGATATTGCTGTACTGCCCGGGCTGGTCTCAAATTCCTGGCTTCAAGCGATCCTCCCACCTCGGCCTCCCAAAGTGCTAGGATTATAGGCATGAGCCACCGCATCCGGCCTGGGGGTTTTACATCTACTGTTTTGATAGTGTCATTTTGTATTTATTTGGTACCTAAGGAGATTGACAAATGTTCCGGATATTTGTCATCCAGTTGTTGATGTTGTCTTTGTTGATGTGTTAGAGTCCTATAGGTCCTGAGAGACATTAGTGGGGCTGGGGATGGGGGTGAGGGTGGGGGAGAGGGTGGTTGGGGCCAGAGCCCAGAAGCCAGAGCCCCGAAGGCAGCCTGCAACCTCGCAGATCTGTCACTTTTCTCTTTCTGGTTGGCACTACGGTTGCATGTCTCCAGCAGCAACTTGAAGGTTGAACCTGGAATTATGTTAACGTAACACTGCCACGCAAACTTGAACCTAGGGCCGGTTTAAAGTAACACCAGTTGGCCAGGCACGGTGGCTCAAGTCTGTAATCCCAGCACTTTGGGAGGCCAAGGTGAGGGGATTGCCTGAGTCCACGGGTTCGAGACCAGCCTGGGCAACTTGGCAAGGCCTCATCTCTACAATAAATAAAAAAAAAATTAGCCAG
>CAUYQG010185685.1:0-17227 GCA_963574415.1 Tarsius wallacei
GGCGCGCGCTACCACGCCCGGCTGATTTTTTTGATTTATTGTAGAGATGAGGTTTCGCCTGCCCAGGCGGGTCTCGAACCCGCGGGCTCAGGCAATCCACTCACCTCAGCCTCCCAAGGCGCGGGATTACAGGCTGAGCCATCGAGCCCGGCTAAGAGAAGACATTTAAATTGTTTTAGGATACACACATACTGCAAAAGCCCAAACTTGAATCAAATTAAAATAGTCGATGAATTTAATTACTTATACATATACATAGCCTGTATTTCTTCATGCTAGTAGATAATATAATCTTTGCAATTTGCCTGCCTGAAGAAAAATTTTATTAAAGACCTCATGTAGGAAGGGTATGTAAGAGGAAGAAATGGGTAAATGGCACAGGCATCAAGGTGGGAATAGTAAAAAAAAAAAAACAACCCCCAAAACTGTAGAATCTTTTCTGTGAGACTGCCCAAGATCTATTTCTTCACAAAAATTTATACAGTAAAATCTAAGATTAACATTTGAATTCTTCCACTGTCTTTCCTTCTTCCTTCCTGTTAGGATCACACTCCCAGGGAAGCCTCCGGAATGTTAGGTCAGGCCCGTTGGGGGTGCGGATGTCTGGTATGTGATCCGATGCCTCATGAAAGATGCAAAGAATTACACAGAAGTTAGACTAGAAAATATAGTTTATTTAGAAAGTAAACTGGAGAGAGACAGAGAGGGAATTCACCTGTCTAAGGGAGAGGAGGAGCCCAAAGCTTAAGAAAACATGGCCTGGCCAGAGCTCAAAGAGCACATGGCTACACCATAGCTTAGCAAGGCAATGGCAAATGGCTGCTCATGGCTGAGTCCTTCTAATCCTTCTCTTTGATGGGGGAAGGTCTTTAAGGTGATTGGGTGGTGGTCTGCTCCACATCATCACAAAGGAGCAGGTAAGCACAGGAACTGATTGATGTCAGGTGATGGACAACAGGCAGATGGGTGGGTTAGTCACATGATTGCTGCCATGGTGTTGGGGTCTATCTCTGTCATGAAGGTCACGAAGGGCTAATTAGGTTAATTTGAGTCTCATAGGTGGAGGTAAATACTTGAAATAGAAAAGCTAATTAGTTGCCAGGCTCGGTGACTCAAGCCTGTAATCCCAGCACTTTGGGAGGCTGAGGTGAGAGGATTGCCTGAGTTCAGGGGTTCAAGACCAACCTGGGCAACTTGGTGAAACCTCATCTCTACAGTTAAAAAAAATAATAATAAATAATAATAATAATAAGCCAGGCGTGGTAGCGTGCGCCTGTAGTTCCAGTTACTTGGAAGGCTGAGGTGGAAGGATCCCCTGAGCCCAGCAGGTTGAGGCTGTGGTGGCCATGAGCATGCCACTGCCCTCCAGCCTGGGCAACAGAGTAAGACTCTGTCTCAAAAAAAAAAAAAGAAAGGAAAGCTAATTAGTATAAAACAAGCTGGGGGGGTGGGTAGTAAAACAATTATCAATAGCTACCTCTGAGAAACTGGTTCTGTCTTTGCCTAGTGATTAAGAGGGTAAGTTAAGTGAACTGCTAGAAAACATGAGATTTAGGCAATGTTGACTGGGTGCAGTGGCTCACATCTATAATCCCAGCACTTTGGGATGCCGAGGTGGCAGGATTGCCTGAGCCCACGGGTTCGAGACCAACCTGAGCAACTTGGCGAGACCTCATCTCTAATAAATCAAAAAATTAGCTGGGCATGGTCGTGCGTGCCTGTAGTTCCAGCTACTTGGAAGGCTGAGGCAGAAGGATCATCATCTGAGCCCAGCAGGTTGCGATTGCAGTGGCCATGAACATGCCACTGCACTCCAACTTGGGTGACAGAGTGAGACTCTGACTCAAAAGAAAAAAAAATTTAGGCAATGTTAAAATGGCTGCTCATTAGGTATATTAAATACATGTTATATCCTTTCACTTCCTTCTTTCCTTCCTCCCTTTCTTCCTTTTGTTTTTTTCTAAAAAAAAAAAAAGGAAAAAAGATAAATATTGTGAAGAAGAAAATGTCCATGAACACTATTTTAAATGCCATGTATTAGTATTAGTTTCCTGTGTTAATTGCCTAGCCCATGTTTGGCAAGAAAATAAAAGTTATTTTTTAAATCTAAATTTAACACACACCTGATAACTCTGTATAGCACTTGTTGATAGGAACCAAAATAAACAAGAGTGACTCACAGCACTGTTGTCGTTTCTACCCTACTGAATCCACGTTGGTATGAAGAAAGAAAGTTGATTGGAAAGGAATCTGTTCCTGAATGAGAGGTTAATCTGTTCTGTAACTTTAATCCTATGAACAAATCCTTTAAAATAAATTGGAAGTTATAAATATTACAAAAGGAGAAAATTAACTAAGTTAAGCTGTACCGTACTGCTTTAAGAAAACTCTCTCAAACTGTGTTTATCCTCTACTCTCACACAACAATCATTAACACAGAAGCCTTCTGTGACCAAATGTGGGGGTTTGATGTCCACCAACAAGCAGCTGGGTGTCCTCCAATTCAATTCCAACACTATCTACCTGAAGATAGTGTCAGGTCACCATTGCCTTGCTAGACTCTGGTGTGACCATGTGCTCTTTGAGCTATGGCTGTCCCATGCTTTCTGGTTTTGGCCTCCTCCCCCACCGTGGGGAGGTGAATCTTCTCTCTCTGTCTCTCTCTCTCTAATTTACTTTTAAATAAACTATATTTTCTAATCTAAAAAAAAAAAGTGTCAGATCCCACAGGTTGAGGGCTCAGTCCTACAAGACTGCTTCCCCTTCCAGGCCTCTGGAACTTCTGACCAACTGGCCTCAAGTTGAGTTTCCCACAACCTGTCCTTTGAGTTCCATTAATTTGCAGGAGAGGCTCACAGAACTCAGGGAAACATGCTTACTGGGTTATTATAAAGGATATTGCAAAGGATGGGAAGGGTGAGGCGTTTCCACACCCTCCCTGGGCACTCTCCTCCAGGAACTTGCAGATGTTTAGTTGTCCAGATGCTCCCTGAACCCAGTCCTCTTGGGTTTTTATGGCGCTTCATGACATCAGCATTCCCAGTCTATAAGGGGGGATTCTCTCTGGGGAAGGTCTTAGACTCCCAATAATCAGAAGTCAGGGGAAGATTCGAGTCCTGTCTTGGGGCAGGTGAAAGGATGACAGGAGAAGGTCAGAGAAGTTCTGTTTCTGAGGCTTGCCCCTGAAGTCTGACACACCCAACATTGTAATAAAAGACTGTAACAAGGACTATGGCAGTTATGAGTCGGGAAACTTGGAGGAAAACCATTATCTCTAGCTTAACATCATACCTCCCATTTATTTTATAGAGTGAATAATCAGGATAGCCACATTTTCTTGGAGCTCCAAAAATGGGGATTTTAAAACCGCTAGTTCAGAAGTTTTCAATATTTACTGTGCATTGGATTACTTAGAGTTCTGTAAAAAGACACTGATGGCTGCCCGGGCTGTGCCCTTCACCCCAAGATTCTGATTTGATAAATTCAAGGGAAGGCCTGGGCAGTAAATTTTTAAAAGCTTCATAGGCAATTCCAAGCTGGAAGCCACTGGATGCTGGAGTAGAGGATATTTGCTAACGAATAGCATAATGTGAGGTTTGGGAAGAACTCTATATCAAGTGAGGAAATTTGCATTTAGACTGAAGGCAATGGTCAACCGTGGGGTGTTTTAGGCAGAGAAGAGCCATTGTTTGTTAGTTTTTGAGGTGGGTTGGCATGTGGAGCATTGAGCAGCAGGCTTCAAGTGCTGTCCTTGCTTTTCATGGTCCTGAGATTTCCTGTAATTGCTTTTCAAATCGTGATCTGTCTTCCCTCCTTCGTCTTTTAGACTCAGGTGGTCTTGTTAGAATACTTGTTAGAGATGTAGCATCTCTCTCCTTCAAGGATGATTTTGTTTAATTCAAGACATTCTTTAGGTTATACTTTCAAAATTGTTTCCTAAACATCAGTAATTGTTTTTTGTTTTGTTTTTTTGAATCGGAGTCTCACCCTGTCTCCCAGGCTGGAGTTCAGTGGCACTTTCATGGCCACTGCAGCCTCCACCTGCTAGACTCAGACGATCCTTCCACCTCAGCTTTCCAAGTAGATGGAACTACAGCCATGCGCCACCATGCCCAGCTGATTTTTTTTTTTTAATTTATTGTAGAGAGGAGGTCTCACCAAGTTGCCCAGGCTGGTCTTGAGCCCCTGGGCTCAGGCAATCCTCTTGCCTCAGCCTCCCAAATGCTGGGATTACAGGCGTGAGCTACCACTCCTGGCCCAATTGTTTTACAATAAACGTAAAGTTTTAGGTCTACTTAGTCTCAAAGTCTCTTCCATTTTGAATATTTATATTTACACTACTCTTTTGGAAATATGTTTCTTTTTCAAATAACTTGGAATTGTGAATCCTTTTCAAGAAAAAAGTGAATAGATTATTTTACATGAGGAAATCTATGGTTCATAAGCTGGAGAAGCAAATGGCATTAATTTGGTCAAATACATTAACATCAGGATCATCTTTTTCTTTTTTAATTGGAGTCTCACTCTGTTGCCCAGGCTAGAGTGCAGTGGCATGCTCACAGCCACCCCAGCCTTGACCTGCCAGGCTCAGGCAATCCTCAGACTTCCAAGTAGTTGGAACTATAGGCACATGTCATCAAGCCCAGCTAATATTTTTTATTTGTTATAGAGACAATCTATAACAATTCTAGCCCAGGCTGGTCTCGAATCCCTGGGCTCAGGCAATCCTCTTGCTTCTCAAAGTGCTGGGATTATAGGTGTGAGCCACCCTGCCCAGTGAGGATCATCTTTTATTTATTTATTTATTTATTTTAGTTGGAGTCTCACTCTGTTGCCCAGGCTGGAGTGCAGTGGCACGCTCGCGGGCATTGCTGCCTTGACCTGCTGGGTTCCAGTGATCCTTCTACCTCAGCCTTCCAAGTAGATGGAACTACAGGACGTGCCACTAAACTCAGCTAATTTTTTGATTTATCGTAGAGATGAGGTCTCGCCAAATTGCTCAGGTCTGGTCTCAAACCCAGGGGCTCAGGCAATCCTCTCACCTCAGCCTCCCAAAGTGCTGGGATTATAGGTGTGAGCCTCTGCGCCTGGCCGTTTCAGCATTTCTTATTGCTTATTGTGTCAGGGTCCCCAAGACCACCCTCAGTCTTGATGACTTACTAGAAGTACTCAAGAAAAGCTGTCATACTCATGGTTATAGTTTATTACAGCGAAAGACTACAGATTAGATCAGCAAAAGGAAAAGGCAGATAGGGTAGAGTCTAGGAGAAACAGGGCACAGGCTTTCAGTTGTCTCCCAACCCAAAGGAGTTCTGTGGATAACACTGAATTCTCCCAGCAAAGATGTGTGACACATGCAATTGTTACCATCCTGAGATGCTCACCTGGGCCTTGATATCCAGAGTTTATTACTGGAGATCATCATTTACACAGGCATGTAGAACAATAACATTACCTACTCAGTCTCTAGCCCACAGAGATCAAACCAACACAGTATGGTTCAATGCTTCAGACATGCAGACATATTCTCAGCAGGCAGGATATCTCAAGGGTTCAGAGGTCAGCTCCCAATGTCAGTCAAGGGCTAGACCTTTCTTTGGAATACGCAGTTTGACTAACACAAGACTGCTGCATTAACCCTTTCCTGGACAGTTTTATACATACATATATCTGTTCTTGAATTCTCCATTGAACTGGGTATTGTAGGTTTTTTGTTTTTTGTTTTTAGTTGGAGTCTCACTTTGTTGCCCAGGCTGGAGTGCAATGGCATGCTCATGGCCACCACAGCCTCGACCTGCTGGGCTCAGGTGATCCTTCCGTCTCAGCTTTCCAAGTAGCTGGAATTACAGGCACGCGCCACTACACCCAGCTAATTTTTTTTTTATTGTAGAGAAGAGGTCTCATTGAGTTGCCCAGGTTGGTCTTAAACCTGTGGGCTCAGGCAATCCTCTCATTTTGGCCTCTCAAAGTGCTGGGATTATAGGGGTGAGCCACCGTGCTCAGCTCATTGTTTTCATCCTCCTAGTTCCCTCATTAATAGGTTAAATAAAATCTTTGACACACTTATGTTGCATAAGAGCCATGATTTTACTTTTTTTTAAAGTTAACCTTTAACAAGTGTATAAGCATAGCCAGGCTTGGTGGCCTGCAATTCCAGCACTTTGGAAAGTGGGATTGAGAGGATTGTCTGAGCCCAGGGGTTTGATACCAGCCTGAACAATTTGGCGAGACCTCATCTCTCCAGTAAATAAAAAAATTAGCTGAGAGTGGTGGTGCACGCTTGTGGTTTCAGCTACTTGGAAGGTTGAAGTAGAAGAAACACCTGAGCCCAGCAGGTTGAGGCTGTGGTGGTTGTGAGTGTGCCACTGTACTCCAACCTGGGCAACAGAGTGAGAATCTGAGCATAAAATTACTAATACTTTTGCTTTTGCTTATTAGGTCCCCTCCTTCCCTTCCTCCTTCTTTCTTTCTCCTTCTTTTCTTCCCTCCCTCTTTTTCCCTCCTTCTCTGTCTTGCTCCTTCCTTCTTTCCTTCCTTCTTTCCTTCCTTCTTTCCTTCCTTCCTTCCTTCCTTCCTTCCTCATCAATGTATGTGTATTTGCCAACTGGGACATATTAAAACACTAAAACATATATGCCTTTATTTCACATTCCCTTTGTCAGTGTAAAAGGTTATCTGTGACTAATTAAGTGCTCTGCATGTCTGCAATGAATTATAATTTAGAGAAGCTATTCATAGATGCTGCCCCCTCTGTCTTTCCCTCCATCTTGAGGCAGATAGCTGCTGAGTCTTACTTTGCACGTAATGAAACAGAGGCTCTGAGCTATAAGGTGACTTGTCCGAAGTTTTACAACTGATAAGTGACCATACTTATGCTTGGATATCTAGATTCACATACTCAACTTCCTGCTGATGTTTCTACTAGAATGTCCTGCAGACATTACAAATTTAATGTGTAAAATGGAAGCTTTTTTCTTTCTCTGTCCCCCACCTCAATTTCTTCCTGCTTTCGTCATTCAGTAACTAAGGCTTCCGTTTGCCCAGGTACTTAAGCCTGGGAGCATTCCCTGATACCCCTTCCTGATCACTTCTTTTGTCCAGTCTATCACCGAGTCGTTTGGATTCCATCTTTACAATACGTCTCGAATCCATCTCCTTCTTTCCATCTCCACTGTGTCCACACTAATTCAAGACACGAGGTTCTCCTGCAGTTTTTCTTACCTTTTATCTTAAATCTGTTTCCATATTGCGGCCAGAGTGATCCTTTACTAAAAATAAATTCTATCATTATACTTAAAACCTTTGATGCCACAGTAACTCACTTCTTGGCATGCTCAAAAGTCCATGTGATCTGGCCGGTTACCTCTCCAATCTTTACTCTCCTTTTGCTATGATGTCATAGCCCCATGAACATCTTTGGTCCTCAAACATGGCCAAGCTTTAAAACCTTTGCCATGCTGTTTTCTCTGATTGAATATTCTTCCTCCCTGCTCTTTGCCATCCGGTTGGCTGGTTTATTCATGTGTATCCTTGAGTTTAAATGTCACTTCCTCAGAGCGGCTTTCCTTAAATCTCCCAATGCGGCATTAAGTCCCTCCTGTCATTTTCTAATTATATCATGTTCTTTTCCTTGTGGTACTTAGTATAATTCTAATTAAATATATTTTTTTTTCATTCTCCATTAGCTCCATGAAGGCAACAATTATGTCTGTTCTGTCCACAACTATATCCCAGCAACTATGGAGTTAGAAAAGGGCTCGACATATAGTAAGCACTCAACACACGTTATTTGATTGAGTGAAAGTAAAACATATCCCAGAATTTCTCATTCCACATTCAGAGATTTTTCCTTATGTTACATTGCCTCTCTGGGGAGCCCTTTTCATATTTTTATTATTTCTTTGTCAGTTTCCCTTCTGTAAATTTTATGTTGTACTATCCAAGTAAATCATAATTAACCCTTTTATCATTAATATTTTTAAGAGTTGCATTAAAGATTTGAAAATGACTATGCTCTGAGGGGTTATTAAGTCAAGGAAGGGAATATAAGGTTCATACTCTTTTTTGTCTTTTAGGAGACAGGGTTTCACTTTATTGCTATTCTGGACTCTTATTTATTTATTTATTTTTAAAGTCAGCATCTCTCTCTGTCACCCACGGCCATCACTCCTGGTTAATTTTTTTATTTATTGTAGAGACGAGGGCTTGCCAAGTGGCCCAGGTTGGTCTCGAATCCCTGGGCTCAGACAGTCCTCTCACCTCCACCTCCTGTAGTCCTGGGATTACAGGCTTGAGCTACCGCGTCTGGCCCATGGACTCTTATTTTTAAGGCATTAAATCCTAGTTCATACTGGATATTTTCATCCTCCGTATAACCCTGTTAGTGCAATCTATTTTTTCCTTTATTGTTTTCAAAGACCTGTTGGCTGATCTTTCCACCGGTATTCATACAAAACAATGCCCTTCTTTCCAAATTGCTTTTTTATTTTATTTTATTATTTTATCATATTATATTTTATTTATTTATAGTCAGGGTCTCACTCTGTTGCCCAGGTTAAGAGTGCAGTGGCACTCTCACGGCCACCGCAGCTTTGATCTGCTGGGCTCAGGCGATCCTTCCGCCTCAGCCTTCCAAGTAGCCAGAACTACAGATGCATGCCACTACATCTGAATCATTTTTTGACTTATTGTAGAGATGAGATCTTGCCAGGCTAGTCTCATACCCATGGGCTCAGGCAATCCTCTTGCCTTTGCCTACCATAGTGCTGGGATTACCGGCAAGACTTCAAATTACTTTTAATTTGCCTGACTTCAGATTACTTTTAATTTGAGGTTGAAGGCAACCATCATTTCCTCTAATTCATGGCATATTAAAAATTTAGATATGCAAGTAATGCAGAGAGTAGCTCCCCACATAGAGAAAGTGCTTGGTAATAGAGTAACGATTTATTGAGGAACGGCCTTGTGACAAACATGAGGCATATTCCATCTTCAACCCTTGCAGAAGCTAGGAAATGGAGGTGTTATTATTTTCTTTTTTTTGTCTTTTTGAATTGGAGTCTCACTCTGTCACCCAGGCTGGAGTGCAGTGTCACACTGATGGCTACCCCAGGGTCGACCTGCTGGGCTCCAGCAATCCTTCTGCCTCAGCCTTCCAAGTAGCTGGAACTATAGGCACGCGCTACCACACCCGGCTAATCTTTGATTTATTGTAGAGAGGAGGCCTCGCCAAGTTGCCCGGGCTGGACTGGAACCCAAGGGCTCAGGCAATCCTTTCACCTCGGCCTCCCAAAATGCTGGCACTACAGGCTGAACCACAGAGCACAGCCAGTGTTATTATTGTCATTGTATTTGCTGTCTATTGCTGCTTCCCAACCCCCCCCCCCCACCCCCCCCCAGTTTAGAAGCTTAAAGCAACACATATTTATTTACCTCACAACTTCCTTGGGTCAGAAATGTAGGCCCTGCTTAACTGGGTCCTTGGCTTCAAGATCTCCCACAGGGCTGCACTCAAGATGTTGGTTGGTGCTGCAGTTTATCTCGAGGCTCAACTAGGGAAAGATCCACTTACAAGCTTCCAGGAAACTGTTCTTCCATCTCTCAGGGCTATTGGTCAATCTAGATCCTCACTGGTTAGAGGCGTGGGAGAGAGAGAGAAAAAAAGAGAGACAGAGGGAGGTTGTGCCTGGATGGTGTGAGGGGGTGGGGGGGGGAGAGAGAGAGAAAGAGAGGGAGGGAAGATCTAGATCAGGCAAGGAGCCCAGGACAGTTGTCATGCGACCCCACAAAATTCTATTTTTTTTTTTTTGAGTTGAAGTCTCACTCTGATGCCCAGGCTGGAATGCAGTAGCATGCTCACGGCCACCGCAGCCTCGACCTGCTGGGCTTAGGTGATTCTTCCACCTCAGCCCTCCAAGTAGCTGAAACTGCAGGTGAGCCCAACTACGCACAGTTAATTTTTTTATTTATTGTAGAGACTAGCTCTCACCAAGTTGCCCAGGCTGGTCTCGACCCCTGGGTTCAGGCCATCCTCTCACCTCAGCCTCCCAAAGTGCTGGGATTTTAGGCATGAGCCACTGTGCCTGGCCTGCAAAATCTTTTAACATCGTCATTTTTTTTCCTTTTATTTTTTTTTCGGGGGGGGGGAGAGAGAGAGAGAGACATCATGTGCTTTTTTTTTTTTTTGAGTTGGAGTCTAACTATTTCGCCCAGAGTGGAGTGCCGTGGCCGCTCCCGGCCACCGTGACCTCGATCTGCTGGGCTCCGGCGATCCTTCTGCCTCAGCCTTCCGAGTAGCTGGAACTACAGGCACGCGCAACCATGCCCGGCTAATTTTTTGATTTATTGTAGAGATGAGGTCTCGCTTGCCCAGGCGGGTCTCGAACCCGCGGGCTCAGGCAATCCACTCACCTTAGCCTCCCAAAGGCATGGGATTACAGGCTGAGCCACCGAGCCCGGCCATCATGTGCTTTTTAGTGTTTATTTTCTTCATCACTTCATGTGTAGTTCCATTTTTGAAGTTCACAGTCATGTCTTATTCATGACATTGCTTTTTGGCAGCATATACATTTATGAGCAGCTGTTTTCAGTTATGAAGTGCATGAAGAGTAAAATTCGAACAAACATTTCTGATGAGCACCTTGAGAACTCACTAAGAATTATGACCACTCCATGAAACCTGACATTGATAGATTAGTTTTACAAAAACAAGGTCAAATTTCCCAGCTGGTTGTATATTGTTCTCATTTTTCTAAACTTTATAATAAAAATATTAAAAATAAAAGAAGTATTTTATGTATATACATGAAGTGTAACATGTGGGGCCCAAGACAATTCCTCTTTACTTGATGAAGCCCAGGGAAACCAAAAGTTTGATACCCCTGTTCTAGATGGGAGTTATAGTCCTTATGTAACCACATCTTGCAAGTGATAACCCATCCTTTTTGCCATATTCTACTCATTAGAAGCAATACTCTTGTTCCAACCAGCCTCCAACTGCAGGGGATTACACAAGGGTGTGAATATTAGGAGGCCATCATTTGTCATTGGGGTCTATCTTAGAGACTGCCTACCATACCCTTGTTTAGTATAAAAGAAAAGAAACACAGGTACATTAATTAATGGTGATGCTGGGATTCAAATCAAAGTCCATCAGATCCAGAAACCACATTCTTTCTAGTACATGTTGAAGCCTTATGATGTTCAACAAATGATGGTCAGTAAAGATGATTCTTACATCACAAATTGGTGTCATAAAATAAAACCTATTGCATACCCATTGAGTAAGTTGCTAATCTTGGCCACTTATTTAATAATGACCCACATTTGCTCTGAAAAAATCCCTGGTTAGATCACTGATATTGGAGAAAAACATGAGCCACAATGCAGAAGGTGCAACCTATCAGCAGTGGCCTGTGTTGTGTATGAAAGACATGGTTCCTTACTGCTGCAGAATCATAGAAGATTATTGCAGCTTCTACCCAGATAAATAGTAAACATAGTATTATTGACCCAGGTATTCAAGTATCTAATAATCCCACAGATTTCTGTTTGGTGGAGAAATAATTCTCCCTCTTTTTTTTTGAGATAAGGTCTTGCTAAGTTGCCCAGGCTGGTCAGCCCAGGCAATCCTCTCACCGCCGCCTCCCAAAGTGCTGGGATTACAGGCATGAGCCACCTTACCAGGTAAGAAATAATTCTCTTAGGCCTTGAATTATTTCTTTTGTTTCTATTTTTCTCCTGTTCAATTTTTTTGTTTTTGGGAGGGTTTTTAGATCAGAAAACACAGTTTATTTTAAAAGTAAATTAGAGAGAGAGAAAGAGGAGATTCACTTCCCCAAGGTAGGGAAGGGGGCCAATGCCAGGAAGCATGGCCATGGCCTTAGCTCAAAGAGCACATGGCCACACCATGTGTCTAGTAAGGCAATGGCCCTATTCAATTTTTAAGTGCTGTACACTGTGCATTTTTTACCCCAACTTTTGAGATGAATACTACAGAAAAGTGACCCTTGCATAATTCCTTCTTATCCATTAACAAAAAAATCTTAGATTCACGCAGGCTGACAAAATGTCAATTTGAAAAGCTTTTGGATGTTGATCACCAGCAGGAACAGGGAATGACAGGGCCTAGCATTACCCCTTCTCTGTCCTTGATTTCTGTCCTTTTTGTCCTTCTGCCTCTGCACTCCCATAGTCTCCATGGGGGACAGGCTGTAGCAGCTCCAGGCTCTTCTTCTCACAAGTATTTATGACTTGAACTCAAGACATGCAAGGCCTTTTAATCCTAACTGCAAAGGTTGTTCTTCATATCACTGAAACCATTGCTAAAATAAATGGGCATGGCATTGCTTGATGTCCACTAACTGGTCGTGGACTATCATGCGAAGATGGGTGTTTTCTTCAGAATCTGGGAATAAGAATCTGAAAGACCAACATTTTGTATTGCAAAATGACCCAATAATTTCTCCTAATCCATTTTTATAGCCAAAATGAAATAAAAAATCAATTTTTAAAGCTAAAATGAAACAAAGGAGGGGTTGTATTTTTTAAATGAATAATATTCTTCTCAATACGTTAAAAAGAAGTTTGGAGCCAGGCACGGTGGCTCACGCCTATAATCCCAGCACTCTGGGAGGCCATGCGAGAGAATTGCCTGAGCCCATGGATTCGAGACCAGCCTGGGCAACTTGGTGAGACCTCATCTCTGCAATAAATCAAAAAATAACCTGGTGTGGTGGCACACGCCTATGATTCCAGCAATTTGGAGGGCCGAGGCTGAAGGATCACCTGAACCCAGTAGGTTGAAGTTTCAGTGGCCATGAGTATGCCAATGCACTCCAGCCTGGGCGACAGAGTGAGACTCTGACTCAAAAAAAAAGAAGTTTGAGAAAATGTGCTTTTTATTTTTTCTTTCTTTCTTTCTTTTTTTTGGTCAAAGTCTCACACCGTCATCCAGGGTGGAGTACAGTGGCATGCTCACAGCCACTGCAGCCTCAACCTGCTGGGCTCAGGCAATCCTGCCTCAGCTTTCCAAGTAACTGGAACTACAGGCATGGGCTACCACACCCAGCTAATTTTTAATTTATTGTAGAGACGAGGTCTTGCTAAGTTGCCCAGGCTGGTCTTGAACCTGTGGCCCCCGGCAATCCTCTTGCCTCAGCCTCTCAAAGTGCTGGGATTACAGACTTGAGTCACTGCACCCAGTCTTTTTATTTTATTTTTTCATCTCACTAGAATGAATGTGGAAAAATGTACTCTTTAGAATGTATGGATTCTGCCTTCTAAGAGCTTCTTTGAAATCATTATAGGTCACAGAATATAATTCACTCCCCATGAAACTGAGAAAAGTTTGGTCCTCATGATTACCCTCCAAAGGTGTTTTCTCAATGTCAAACTGCAAAGAAAATGCTCTTATCAGATTCACTGAATGCTTCTAGATTGTAGAAATAGAAGAAAGGCCCAGTATTTCATGCTAATCTCCTGTCTAAATCTCATCTGGAAGAGATAGCTTATGTGGAGGTGAAAAGAAAATCAGTGACTTTTTTTGATAAGTTCCAAAGTACGTGAGCCCTTTGTTAGCATAAAGACCAGGGAAATGAGATAACCACAGCCAGCTCAATGGCAGGTAACCAGCCCTGTGTAATTTGGCTTTCTTTGAAATTTTATTTGACGTAATTGCTTGAAAAGACCCTGGCAACTGTGAGACTGAATTGCCAATGTCTTCCTTTCTTGGACTAGACTGACTTCTCATTCACGTGACAGTCATGAATAAGAAGAGAGCACACTTAACTCCCTTGAGGAGAGGGCATACTTAACTCCCCTGAAGGCGAGTTATTCCCTTTAGCAATAGCTCTACAGATCATGGCTAAGTTGGGTCCAAAAAAACATCTTTCTTCCTCCCCTGTAACAGATTCAGTGGAAAATGTGATGCAGTCAAGTGACGGTTGTCAGTCCATAGATTTTTTTACTATTCTCTGTGCTGGCCCTAATATTTTATATCACCAAAAGTCCAGAACTCTTCTACTAACCAAAGTTCTTAGAAGACATAGCAACACTGAAAAAAATCATGTCTGATCTCTTCATCTAGAAGGCATACATACATGTTTGTGGATGAATGGATGAGAAACAGGAGTATTGGGTTAACACAGTATATCCCTCACTGAAAGTGTCCTAATGAAATCAAAGAATTTTAGAGTCAGAAGGGAATTTAGACATATAGTCAAAATGGTTGTGTTTATAAATCCTATAGTATTTAGTTGAGCCTGTCAGTCTACTGAATAGTGGTGAAGCCACTATTGCACTTAGCAGGATTCTTAGTTATGGGTACAGATATGATCCCTGGATAATTAAGACAGAAAGATTGGGCAGCTCACAGCTCACATCTCCGCAAAGTCTCAAAAGCCAGATCAGAAAGGAGTAGAAAGCAGGAGGTGCTGGGCCGCAGAGAGCACCACATGTCATAACCTGTTAAGGTCACCAATGGAACTCTTGCTGATGTCTGGACATCTACGGGGTAGATAATGCTGGTGGCACCACTCCCCTCGGAAAATGGATGTTTCAGTCAAGGCTGCCTCTGCTACCAACATGTTCAATTCCCCAGTGTCTCTGCTTGTCAGTGCCATGATGTCCCAACTCGAAGATGTGACTGACTGAGAGACAGGGTTACCAGGGGCTCAGGGAAGCGACATTATGGAGGGACATTCTTTAAGTATATAAAAGAGAGTTAGATGATTGGAAATTTAAAAAGAAAAGATAAATGTCTACCATATCTGGTATCTTGTCTTGCAGTTTTCTAGAGTGTATAAAGGTTCACTTCATAGTTTTATACATAGTTCATTCAACAAAAAGTTATTGAAAGACTATAGGGTCCTGAGAAGATAACTTTAAATTAGGTAACTCCCATTCTTCAAAATTTATAGGTAGTCAGTCTTGTGAAGAGATACATCAAAATAAAACAGTAAGAATGTAGTACTACATGTATGAGCAAACAGCTCAAGAAAATGAGCCAATAAGTAGACTACATTCTTCCTGTTACTCAGGAAATTAAATAATCCTAGAATAATTTTCCAAGTTGAGTAAATTAGTAGTTATTTTCTGCTTGGTAGTAGTTTAGGAGTTCTGACAAAACAGACAAAAAACAAAAAAGCAAAAACTTGGAGGGACAAATGTTGCATCCTTATTGGAAATAAACTTTTTTGTATCTAGTAGAATAAGCATTACTACTTTCTTTCTAGTAGAATAAACATTACCACATCCTTCTTGTCCAATAAACATTTAAGGAATCAAAATACTAGGTTGTACTATTAAACCTGGGACTGCCTTGTGTCTCAGGTTTGATGACACTGACCCAGGCAGGTAGCTCCAGGATCCCTCCTCTTTGCAGTATTTGCTGTGGTTGCTACTATCATTTTTATTTAATCAATTTCCTGTTTTCTCTCCAGAGTTGGGCTTAAGGTTGCACTTAGTTAAATTGATAAGCCTATGTATTTTTCTGCTTGGTACTGGTTTAGGAGTTCTGAGAAAACAAACAGACAACAAAAAATTCCTGGAGGTACATATGTTGTATCCATATTGGAAATACATATATGTGTGTGTGCGTATAATTTTTTTTTTTTTTTTTTAGAGACTGGGTTTCAATATGTTGTCTAGGTTGGTCTCAAACTTCCAGGCTCAAGAAGGGTTCTCTCAAGGCTGAGTGTGGTGGCTCATGACTATAAATCCCAGCACTTTGAGAGGCTGAGGTGAGAGGATTACCTAATCCCACGGGTTCCAGACACCCTGGGCAACTTGGCAAGACTTCTTCTCTACAATAAATCAAAAAATTAGCCGGGCATGGTGGCGCGTGCCTGTAGTTCCAGCTACTTGGAAGACTGAAGTGGAAGGATCACCTGAAACCAGCAGGTCGAGGCTGTGGTGGCCGTGAAAATGCCACTGCACTCCAGCCTGGGCAACAGAGTGAGCCTCCAACTCAAAACAAACAAACAAACAAAAACAACAAAAAACAAGAAGGGTTCTCCCACCCACCTCAGCTTCCTGAGAAGCTGGAACTACGGGCCTGTGCCACTGCACTCATGAACTGATAAACATATTAATTTTCTAATGAGTAAAAGGGAGTTAGAAGGGAACTCCTTGAAGTAATTTCTACTCAATGCTCTTTATTCTGTCCTAATAAGATTTGTTACCATTTACTGAATGTTTCTGCTGAGCCTTTTATAATCCTCATTCCAAGCTTTATGGAAAAGTGTTATCAATAGTGTTTCTATTTTACAGATTCATGAACATATTATACGACTTCATTAAAATCACACATATGTTGCTGGGATTTAAATCTAGATCAGTAAGATCACAAAACAATTCATTTCCATTAAGGGGTAACTTCATTTCCAAGCACTCTCGTGCCATCCCTCTAATTTAAGATTATTCATAGTAAATTCTGTTACTGTATATTCTCTTTTCTCTCCTTGGGTTTTAAGTCTCCCCTTTTCCTTCATTTTTTTCTTTCATTCATTTGCTTCTTCTCTTATAATTCTTTTGCTTGCTATATGTAATAGTAAATCATGCACCGAATTTGAGGTTGCTGTGGGTAGATCAATTTACTTTTTATTAAAAGAGTGGCCTGCGTGCACTAGATGCAAAAAACAAAACAAAACCACAAAAGCCTCTGGCCCATGTAATAACTTTTTTTTTTTTTGAGTTGGAATCTCACTCTGTCTCTCAGACTGGAGTGCCGTGGCATGCTCACGGCCACTGTAGCCTCAACCTGCTGGGCTCAGGCGATCCAATCCTTCCACCTCAGCCTTCCAAGTAACTGGAACTACAGGCACGCACCATCATGCCTGGCTACATTTTTTGATTTATTGTCGAGATGAGGTCTTGCCAAATTGCGCAGGCTGGTCTTGAACCCATGGGCTCAGGCAATCCTCTCACCTTGGCTTCCCAAAGTGCCTCCCAAAGTGCTGGGATTATAGGCTTGAGCCACTGCGCCCAGCCTGTAATAACTTTTTTTTTTTTTGAGTTGGAGTCTCACTCTGTCACTCAGGCTGGAGGGCAGTCGCATACTTTCGGCCACTGCAGCCTCAACCTGCTGGGCTCTGGCAACCCTTCCGCCGCAGCCTTCCAAGTAGCTGGGGCTAGTCGTGTGCCACCATGCCCGGCTAATTATTTTTTGACTTATTGTAGAGATGAAGTCTCGCCAAGTTGCCCAGGCTGGTCTCAAACCCATAGGCTC
>CAUYQG010185687.1:0-37651 GCA_963574415.1 Tarsius wallacei
GTTCGAGACCTGCCTGGGCAGGCGAAACCTCATCTCTACAATAAATCAAAAAAAATTAGCCGGGCGTGGTAGCGCATGCCGGTAGTTCCAGCTACTCGGAAGGCTGAGGCGGAAGGATCGCCGGAGCCCAGCAGGTCAAGGCTGCGGTGGCTGGAAGCGGCCACTGCACTCCAGTCTGGGCGACCGAGTGAGACGCCAACTCAAAAAAAAAAAAAAAGAAAGACAGAAAGAAAACCATTCTATTCATCATTCATTCACTTATTCACTCAGCAAATATCCTGTACTGACTGAATTTTAAGCACTGTTCAAGGTGATAGAAAGCCTGATGGTTGTTGTATATGCCCATATGTATAGAGTGATCATATATCCCGGTTTGACTAGGACAGTTCTAGTTTATGACTGTTGTCTCAGAATCCTTTCCAGGTGAGCATTTTTCCCAGACAACAGAAGCTTGGAGCAGATGATAAATTATATAGTCACTCTACCTACTGAACTCCTAGACTAACAAAAGAAAGATGCTTATTCAGCGAAATTCAATAAAGTGACCTGTAAAGTCAGAATACTATGAGAGCATGCCCATATGGAGTTTAGAAATCCTCATGGAATTGATGTCCAAGCTGAGATGTGAAGGGTAAGTAAGAGATCATTAGATAAAGGGAGAGAGGGGCATAGACTGCAGTGAGCACATAAGAGCTGGTCCAGAAAGCGTATTGCCCCAAATGCCAACTTGTTTGGATTAGCCATCATGGATCCTCATTCCAAATATAAAGACTAAAGGGAACAACAAGTCAGTGCTCTGAAAGTGTCAAGTATGCAGGTCTCCTTCTTGGTCTGCTTTCTCTTAGTAGGTCCCTAAATGGGGGAAGCACCTCTCTGCTTGACTTAAGCATCCCACGTGGGTGGCAATCCTCAGGGAGATGGAAAGATAATGGAGGTTTATGAAACATGCACTCTCAGGTGGCCTAGAGGGACTTGTCATAGAGGTGCCAAAAAAAGGCAGAAAGAAGAATGTCTGTCTCTCCAAAATTAGCTTCACTTGAAAAGACAGAAGGGAAGCTTTTGTTCCGACAAAGTTATGTTAATATTGTCAAGTTGGTGTACCGGGTCACTGAACTGGTACTTGGGGACTGTCATAATATTGATGGGGAGTTTGGCAAGTTAATTTTAAATCTGTCACTTCACTCTTCTACAACTCTTGCTTTTTAATAAAACTCCACAGTGATTGTGGGCTCAGCTGACAGCTGGGGAGTGATCTTTGAGTCTGAAACTGGCATGGAATGATTCTTTCTCCTCTTCCTTTGCGATTTTGCTGCTCCTTTTCTCCCTTCCCCAAATAATATGTTGGGGAACTGAACATATGAAGTGAGAAATTCCTTCTCTTACAAAAGAGGTTTCACTGTTGGGGGCAGCATGGGGCCCTAGAAAAAGTATAGGCTTTGGAGTTAGACCAACTGGAGTTTGAATGCTGATGCTGCCCCTAACTAGTTGTGTAACCTTGTGAAAGCTACTTCAGGCATCTGATCCTCTGGCTTTTCTGGTTGTTGTGATATAAAATGACACATATCAAAGCACCTGTTACAACTCACCACCTCTGAGGTTCCTTTCCTCTTTTCAACAATATGCAAGACATGAACCACAGGTATCTGGCTCTGGACTTAAATGGCAGTGAACTGGAAGCCATTTTTTCCTAAACACCTTTAATAGATCCCATGCTCTGACTGCATCAAGAAACCCATGGAGGAATCAGAAGAAATGTAATTATAAAAAATGCCCAGCACTTTTGAGAGCCCCAATGAGTTCCTAATGAGCTTTTTTGCACAACAAACTAATAATAGTTCTAATTAAACTAACCCCACTGAAGCTAAAATCTTCATTTTCTCCACACCCATAAGTATTTTCTCTGCTGGGGCTTGTGGACCGACACAAATTGCCAGGAAATTGTGCAAATATCCAAAAGGTGTTTGCCTGTGACATTTGTCCCCTGAGTCTGAGTTTGCTAGGACCAGTTTTCTTTCTACTCTGAGACAGTCCTACATGCCTACCCATATCCTCAGTTTCAGTCTTGTTCCCTATTAATGCTTGAATTCAATTTTTTTCTGTGTTTGAATCTCTCCGTATCAATGTTGACTTAGTTTATTTTTCTGGTTATCATAGTCACTCTCTCCATATCACTAGCATTTCAGGACCCAGTTGGTTCCATGGACTGCTTGGTAGAAAGTCCTGCTCAGCTGACCTTCTCTTCCCTTCTTTCTGCAAAATGGCAACTTTGGACAATGTGTGAATTCATTTCAATTTATTCTGGTATTATCAACACTGTGGCAGGCCCTGTGCTAAGTTTTGACATTTATAGAAGTAAGTAAAATAGTTCTTGGTTGTGGAATGAACAATGCAAATGAAGACAACTAAGGGGAAAGAATGATAGATATGCTTGCCTGTGCTCATGAGAGCTTCCTGATGCTTTGTGTGGGACTCAATCCTAAGCCCCTGTGTGGGACTCAATCCTAAGCCCCTCTTCCATAACGATCTCCTTTCTCCTCCTCTGAAAGGACAAACTGCCTGATAGAAACTTATTGTCTCCCCTTCCTCACTTTCCAATTGCTTCTCATACTTTTCAAATTTGATTTCTCCCACACCACTCCCCAGAAGTACTAATCTAAACTAAGGTCACTGGTGATGTTACCAGTAGTTACAGCAGAGTGGTAAAGAGTGTGGGGAGCAAAATGAGAATACCTGAGCTCAAATATCAACTAAGTCTACTCACTAAGTAAATGTGGTTTCATTATTTATTAAAAGGAGGTGGACACTTGAATCAGACAATGCATGGGAAGTTTTGGCACAGGTAGACATGCAGTTATTATTACTTATTTTTCTTTCTAACCTCCTGCCCTTTCTGCTCTACCCTGGCAGTACAGCGTTTGCAATGACATGTCTGTTTCTTTGTCCTCTTGATGAGTTTGTGGATTTCTTCAGAGCAGAGGCCACATCTTCTAGAATCAGTGCCCAAGATAGATACTGACAGAGTGAGCACCCAATGAACAATATGGTTATTTAATGAATGGACTAATCAATGAATGAGTGAATGAATGTGTGATGAGAGAATTTATATGTGAATGAAAAATGGTATGAACTATTCTGTGGATGTATATATATACATGAATTACAATTAACATGTAGATAGTAAATGCATGAATGAATGATCCAGTGAATGGATTAGTGAAATGATAAATGAATGAATGGTGAAATAGTTGGGGGAAAGGCTTAGGACAAGAGTCGTTGAGGGAATGAAAAGAATGACTTAATGTAAAGGTAAATGAATGAACAAATTAATTATTGAGCCAGCTGGACATGGAAGGAGCCTGGGTCTGATGTTAGCCACAGAGAGTCATAAAAGACACATAGCTTTGGGGAAATTTGTATTATTCTGGACAAATGAAGAAAAAGAGGCTGGGAAATGAACAATGCTAGTGACAACTTTCCTGAAGTTTGAAGAACATTAAGAAATAAATAAATATTTAGAAGTTTCTGTTATGCTAGGCCCTATGGGGAAACACAAAAGTGAAAGGTCAGGGAATGCTCTGGGAAAAATGAATAGTAGCTATAACAAAATACCTGAAACTGGGTAATGTATAAAGAACAGATGTTTATTTCTCATAGTCCTTGAGGCTTGAAGTTCAAGATCAAGATATTGGTAGATTCAGTGTCTGGTGATGGTCTTAGTCTTTCCTTCCAAGATGGTACCTTGTTGCTGTGGCCTTCAGAGAGAGGTCACTATGCTCTCAATTGGCAGAAGGGAGGGAAGGGAAACAAGGGAAACAAGCTCCCTCTGTTAAACCTTTTTTTTGAGTTGGAGTCTCACTCTGTTGCCCAGGCTGGAGTACAGTGGCACGCTCACAGCCACTGCAGCCTCGACCTGCTGGGCTCTGCCGGCATGTGCCACCATGCCCCGCTAATTTTTTGATTTATTGTGAAGATGAGGTCTCACCAAGTTGCCCAGGCTGGTCTTGAACCCATGGGCTCAGGCAATCCTCTTACCTCGGCCTCCCAAATTGCTGGGATTATAGGCATAAGCCACCGCACCCGACCCACTAAGCCTTTTTATAATGGTGTTGATTCATTCATGAGGGTGGAACCCTTATAATCTAAATACCTCAAAGAAGGCCTCACTTCCCATCACTGTTGCACTGGGTGTTAAGTGTGCAACACATGAATTTTGGAGGGACGCATTCAGACCACAGCAGGAAGGCACACAGAGATTGTGGGAGGGTGGTAGGAATTGACTGAGGTTGGGAAATTATGTGGGACGGAATTCTATTTGTTATAAGATCCTTAGATATCAAGTTTAAAGTGTCATTGTTTGTTAGTGTATATTACTAATAATCACAACAGTAATTTGCCATTTCATTCTGACTGTATCTAACAGTATATAATAGTCCATTTTAAAATTTTTTTCTCTTGAGTTTCCCAGGTGCATCAGGAGGAGGCTGGACAGGAGCCTTTACTCCTTCCATTTGCATTCACTTAATCAGTAGTTTAGATTTAGGCCTTTCTGTTCTCCTAAAAGACTTCAAACAAGTGGTGATAAATTGCATACGTGCAGAGAGATATAATGCAGAGGGATACACTTTATTTTTAAGTTTGATAATGGAGTGGTTCTAAGAACTATGAGCTAATAAAGTCACTATAAATAGCTGCTGAGTTTAGAGGACAGTTTGACAAGGAGGTGTATGCCGGGCTCTCTTTGCATGTGGAAGGAGGGCCAGCCAGTCAGCTGGAGTAATTAGCACTGCATCCTGAGAACAGTTTTATCCATGGCTCTTCACACAAAAAAATATTGAGCAATAAATATCATGGAGCATGTCCCCCAAGTGTTTCCCTATGATTTTTTTTTAAATTGACCCTTAAGTAATAAGCATATTGATACCTAAATACATTTTTTTAAAATCCCCCCAGTTTTAGAGCTAATGAAAGGAAAGGCAAGGCCAAGAATTGAACTCGGGTCTTCCAATTATGTCCTTCTTACAGCTCATTGTTCTCCTTGTTGTAAGATCTGTTTCCTCTACTTTTGGATTCTGGAGCAAATTCTGAATCACGGTGCTTTCCTTCTAGAGTTCTCATTTCCCGACATCATGACATAGGTGTTTGCTACACAAGGTGTGGTCACATTCCACAGCATGGACATCACCTAGGAGCTTTTAGAAATACAGTGTACCTCATTCCCTAAGAAATTCACTAAAATAGAATCTGCATCTCAATGAGATCTTCAAGGGAGTCATATGCACATTAGTACCTGAGCAGAACTGGAATAGGGCACTGGTACTCAAAGTGTGGACTAGTAACACCAGCATTACCTGGGAATTTGGTGGAAATGAAAATTCTTAGGTCACTTAAGACCTTCTGTGTCAGAAACTCCAAAGGTGGGTCCCAGCAATCTGTGATTTAAAAACTCTTCCCCACCTCGCACCCTGCTTCAACTCCACCCTTATGATTTCAGTGCTCACCAATGTTTGAGAACCACTAGGCTGAGAAGAAAGTATATCAGTCATTAGAATCAGACACATTTTGGTTAGAACCCAGGTGCTTCCACTTTTTATCTATGCGGTAAGCCACTTCTCTCTGACCCTCAGTTTCTTATAAGCAAAGTTATGGTGACAATTAATGATGATGAAGAGGATGAGATTACACCTGCCTCATAGAAAAGTTGTGGTAACAAAATTGTCTATAAACCTCTGTTCTCCCTGATGTCCCAGGACCTTCCCTGCTTTATAGATGTCTGCATTTCTTGCCTGGGGTCTCAAAGGCCCTTCTGACACCCCCATTCCAGACCACAGATGGGAGTGAGAAAGTCTTTGGCCCTGACCCTTGAAGCAGTACCATGTATCAGCACCTGATGGCTCTGTTCTCCAACAAGATTCCATAACAACACAACACAGCTTGAATGAGAGGCAATTTGAACTAATTTGGCAAGTTGGGCACCCTACGACATGCTATTCAATATTTTGCTAGGGCTCAAATCCATAACCTTTACTACATCTCCTTCATCCACTAATTTTGTAATTTTGTCAGGAAAAGCTATCAAGTTGTCCAGGATGATTTGTTCTGCATGAAGCTCCAGCGTTCCTTATCGCTCACTATTCCATTATCTTCCAGATGCTTACAGATTTTCTCTGAGCATATTTGTCCAATTATTTCACTAAATATTGACACCAGGCTTACTGGACAGTGATTTTCAGGATTACTTCTCATTAACCTCCTAGGAAGATCAGTTCTGCTTTTGGTCAATCTCATGGCCACTACTCCCCAACTTCCTGCCTCCCCCTGCACAGACCCATGAACTCCTATCAGGTCGGTTTTGGTTGCTTGACTTGGTAGCAACAAAAATCCACTGCTGCCACCCTTACCCCAGCCCTCCAAGCCTCAATAACCAAGGTCATTTTACATATAGAATCATAGAACACTAGAAGTGGAAATAGCCTCTGAGCCCAGACACTTAGATTGCAATCCTGGCTTCTCCACTCAAGTGCTATATGACCTAAGGCAGGTGACTGCATCTCTCTGAGGCTTGCTTTTGTTCCCATCTGTAAAATGGAGCCAAGTAAACCTCAAGGGGGATTACTGAAAGGATTAAACAAGACAAATGCTTTGTACTCAACACTGCACCTGGTAGGAATCCCATGTTTTGTTACTGGAATCTCTTTGTCTTGCACCTTACCTAACACAGAGGAGGGAATGTATCTGAGAAGGAGATGCATAAAAGGTCTCATAGAATGTGAACGCCTCAGAATACAGAACACAGATCTCTGGTTGCTTGTTTAGTGGAACTCATGATATCTATCTCATTTGACGCCTCCCTGTTAATACAATGGAGCGAGATGCAACCCTGTACAAGGATCGCTGTCTGTCCACTTAGAGAATGGACTGGATCTCATAACCACTTTCCCTTCAATGGAGCACCCTCATGCAAAGCACAACCGACACGGTCATGTGTTCAGACCTGTGCCATGAAAGATGAGATTTGAAAGCCCCTTCCAGCTCTGGGATTCTCTGATCTGTCGCCCTTCTTTGAGCTATCAGAAACAAATATGCCTGAAGGCTTGCCTTTTTTCTTTCTTTTTTCTTTGCTCTTGTGGATAAAGACACTGTGTGGAGGAAAGATGTGCAGGTCTGTGGGGTATCTCATACAACTGATGTAGCAAAACAAACATAAAGAATGGGTCCACATTAAATTAATTTCATTGATTTTTTTCCTTCCTCTCCTTCGAAACCTCAGAGTGTGGAGATTGTAATTGGGCTGTTTATTATCCCCTGCTGAGGGACCTGGTGAAATCACCATCTCAGGGGGCCTGGAGCTCCTTGTTTACATATCACCCTTCAGGACCAGATAACAGATAGTCCTGCTTTCCAGCCTGAGTCCCATTCCATTCCCTTTTATTATGTGTCCCCGAAATTCTATTACCTGCTCACGGTCTCAGTGACTCAGCCACAGTGGCTGCAGTAATGATGGCTTTCAGAGCTCAGCTAATGACGCAGGCATTGAGGTGTCTCCAGACCCAACAGCCGGCTGAATCTCAATTTAGCAGGATTTGAGACTGTGGCGTCATGCATTATGCATGAGTGCATGCCCGCATGTGTAGATGGTACATGTGGGTTTGTTGGAGAGAGAGTGGGGGGTGCACATTTATACCCAAGACCCTGCATTTTGGCAGTCACAGTGAGGAAAATGAGATGTCTGAATTGTGCAGAGCATTTGCTGGGGATTAGCAGGAGGTCAGGGAAGAATATGTTGGTAAATATGAAGGAGCTTCTAGCCTTCACTGGATTATTCCTGCTCTTAGGAAGACATTATAGCAACCTGGCTTAGTTTTGCTGGGCTCTGAAGTAAAATAACCAGGGATCAAATCCCACCAAAGCTGTTTACCAGATGGGTCACTTGGTGCTGAGGAATTAAGACTCAGCTTCCTCATCTGCATAATGGGATCCTAATCTGACAAGGGGAGTAAATGAAATAGTGCAAATATAACTCTTAGCATTGTGCCTAGCATCACAAAAAGTGTTTGATAAATAGTGGCTGCTATTATTAATTATTTTCATTTGCCAGAAGAAAGCTTCTATCTTAAACCTACTTACATGGAACCACGATACCTTCTACCCTGATGAGTATGACTTGGCTTCTGTGTAGGATAGAGAGGACAAGACATAGATCTTGTCCCTGTTCTACCTCAAGGTCATTGGATAAACTTGGGCAAACCCTTCTTGACTTTGGTCTTCAGCCTTCTCATCCACAAAGGAGGAAACATGGGGTTAGAGTATAATGACTGTGTTTCTTGGAGGGCCAAAGTTCTCTTGACACGCCCCATAAGTACCTCCCAGAGAGGTACAGCTGAGAACTGGGGAGTGTGCTACATGCAGTGTCTGTTTCATGCATGGGAATTCCAAACATGGATTCTGCGACAAATAAGAAATGTACAAACCACTGTTTCAACAGATCATTAATGTACTTACAGTTTTCATGTCTTATGAGTCTACAACTTCCTGGTGGAGGAAGCCACTCAAACACTGGAGAGAGTGACCTCTCAAACTATAAAACATAGGTATCCTGGGGTGTAGAGCTAATTCAGGAACAATGTGTGTCTTAAAGGTATACCGATGTCCTAGTCTGTGTATCTAGGCTAAATATCTGCCTATGTGGGAAGAAAGAAAGACTTTACAATCAGGCAAAGCTGATTCAATTCCAGGCCTTCTACCCCTCACTTGCTTGATAATATTGAACAAGATTCCTAACCTCTCTGACCCTGAAGTTTCTCTCCTGTAAATGAAGGGATAATGGTTCCTACTGCAAGAGAAGATGGGAACATTAAGTGAGATGATATATGCATTTTCACATTGCTTGGTATGTGGTATATTCTCAGTGCATGTTTTTTCTTCCCCTCCTTCACACTTATATTCCAAGTTCTATGCTTATTACAACTTTTTAGGGCCTGTCTTTGAATGAAGGACTCCCTTATGAAAGAGGCATGGTCTCACTTACCTTCCCTGTTACTAAGCTGTCACCTTCTCTGTGAATCCATTTTCCTTATGGCCCCTGTCCTTAGCTATAGCATTTCCTCCCTTGAACTACAGTCCTTTGTGGCAAGACCTTGGCAAGAATAGAAACTCTATAAAAGGAGATTTCCAGAAAGGAAAGACACTTTATGGTAGCAAGTTGGGAAGTCCAATACAGACCCCATTGAGCAGGGCAGGAGTATGTCAGCTCATAATTGGGATCCAGGACTTTCCAGTGGGAATCAGGTACGTTCTAAAGGCAAAAGGCCCTAGATATAGGACAAAAAATGAAGATAGAGTTCTTTATGGCTCACTGGGAAGGCTATCAAGACAGATATCTGGAAAAATAGGATGAAGGTCTAGTGTCTAAAACTGGCTCCCAGGAAAGTAATAAAACCAGAAGGCGGGCCAATTTTTTCCCCTTCCATTCTTTACTTCTTCTACCCTTCTGTTTTTATTCTACTGCTTCTAGGAAGGCCTCAGGCTAGCAGGAAAGACACATCTGTAAAAAAAAAATAAGGATGATACCATTCAGTATATGCTTCACAGACATGAGAGCCAAGTGCTAACCTAATGCTAAGCCCCCTGAGCCCTGACCTAGGGATTCATAAATTTCCTTTGGCTGGACTCAGGTCCTGGTGAATGCAGCCAAGAGATGACTGCTGGCCCAAATCACATGGCTCTGGTGTAGGGAGAGGATTGCTGAGGAAATGATAGTAGAGGAGGATGGTAGGCCTGGGAATGGTCCTGCTGATCATTGTAACCTATAGTGAGCCTCTGACTGACAGAGTCTTCAAAGGAGTATTTTACATGACAGTGCTCAAATTTCTAAGGCACTGACTCAACTACTTGTCTAGCATTTATCTGACCTGAACTTGGCCTCTTTGCTCCCAGCTTGTAACCACCTGAAATCTAGTCTTTGGGTTTGCAGTCCTCTAACTGTGCTTTTTACCACCTTCCCCAACCATGCTGGGAACCTAGGACTCTGACATTTCAGAGAGAGGGAATATTTAATAAATTTTATCAGTGTAGTGGCATGGCCGTCAAGCAATCAGAATGGTAACTGGAGCTATCAGATTGACTGTCAGTCATAAACAACAAAAAGGGTTGCATGCATGCATATCATGGAATTTTAGCTCTGATGCAGATCACCCTCCACTGCATGTGACTTACATTTTCTCTTGCCTGCCTACATTCCTAGCTGCCTAGCCTCTTGGCATTGACTGCTTCTAAATGGATGAAATTATTTGGGCATGGCTACCAGCACTGTCCAAGGGCCTACACTTGATCCATAATTCTCCTTATCATCCAGGCCATCCTTGTAGAGGCCTCTTGTCCTTCAGATGAAGATGATGTATCTTATTCCTCATCTTCACTCTAACCATAATGACAATTAAATAGGCAATTCCAGACACTAAGATGACTTAGATCCATCCGTTCTTTCATTCATGAATCCCCACTATGTGCCAGGCTCCAAGTGAGGTGCTGAAAGTGGAACCGTAAATCAGATACGATTCCTACCCTGTTAGTACTCAAGGCTGGTGGAGGAAATATGAGGGCAAGTTATATAGAGTACTGTTTGACACATGCTACAAGAATAACTGCCATTGATTATGTGTCATGTGCTTATGCAGATCAGCTTATTTCTTCTTCACAACAACCCTATATAGTAAGTATCCGCGATCCCCTTTCTACAGCTGAGAAAACAGGAACATTGGGAGGAAGTGATGCAGGCAGTAGCAAATGTCCTATAGCAGGTCTTCTCTAGTCTGACTGGCATGTCCACTAGCTTCTTCTCTTAACCATTGTGCCGAGCCAGTCCTATTTTATTTTAGAAGAAGCATGAGGTGCAAGGGACACCTGCTGTAGCCAGGCTACCTGGGAAGGTTTCTAAGAGATGATGCCTGAGTTAGATCTTGAAGGATAAATGACTGTTAATCAAGGTCAAAGGAATAGATATTTCAGACAGAGAGACCAGTAAGTGAAGAAAGTACAGAATATGGGAAGAAAACACATAAGATTGCCAGGGGTCTGGGGGCCAATCTTTGGAGGGAGGGCTAGTGTTGGGCTCTACACTCTTGACTCCTCAAAGAACATCTTCGTTGGCAAATTGGTTTAGGAAGGAAACTAGATAAAGCATGTGAAGGTATCATTGGGGAAGATCCTCTAGAGAGTCCTTCTCAAGAACTTTTTATTGAGTCTTGGCTTTCCCATAGGGAACTCATTACCACCTTGAAAAAAAGCACATGTGTGTACCTTGTGTTCAAATACAGGAAACTAGCAAACTGGAAAGGAAAATAGAAGAGTGAGAGGACTAGAAACAAGGTCCCATGAGGAGTGTTCAAAGCCTGGGGTTGTTTATCCTAGAGAAGCAAGTACTTAGAGGGAAAATGAGAGCAGATATCAAGTCACAAAGGTTGTGAAGGTATACGGGAAAGAGTCAGGGACTTGGAGTCAGACAGCCCTGTGAAACCTTGGGCCAATGTCATCACCTCTCTAAGACCTGGTTTTCTGAGAGTGAAAGAGAGAATACTTAGCCGTTTTCCAGCACTATCCTGAGAATTAAAAATAACTGTATGCAAGGCAACTTGGCACTTAGCCAACCTTCAACAAAGGGTAGTTACTGTTGCTATAATTGTCCTGTAGAACAGGAGTCCCCAGTTCCCAGGCCATGGACCAGTACCAGTATAGCAGGAAATGAGCAGCAGGCCAGTAAATGAAGCTTCATCTGTATTTACAGCTACTCCTCATTGCTCGTATTACTGCCTGATCTACGCCTTCTGTCAGATCAGCAGTGGCATTAGATTCTCTTAGGAGCACAAACCGTATTGTGAACTGTGCATGTGAGAGATCTAGGTTATGCACTCCTTGTAAGAATCTAATGCCTGATGATCTGAGGTGGAACTGAGGAGGTGATGCTAGCACTGAGGAATGGCTGCAGCTACAGATTAACATTAGCAGTGAGATTTGACAGCACAGCCCCCACCCCACACCCCGGTTCATGGAAAAATTGTCTTCCACGAAACCAGTCCCTGATGCCGAAAAGGTTAGACGCTGCTGCTATAGAAGATGGAGGTGAGAGAGGGACTACTCTTGCATGGACTCCCAGCCCTGAATCAACAACCCAACTATCTATCCCCTTGTGCTTGCAAATAGCCACATGTAGTTGGCATAATTCACACCACAGTGCAGATTGGCACCAACTCCTATCCCATGATACTGCTCTTCAATACTGGGTACTCAACACTAGTAGACAGTTCTCTTGCTGGTCTCTTCCTTTTTCCTGTCCTTGCAGTGGCTTTTTTTAAACACTCAGAGCTCTTGTTTAAGCCCCCAACAAAACTTCAGCCTTCCTTTTTCATCTACTATTTTAAAGAAGAATGTGAGAGTGAGACCATCAGGCAAGAAAGGACATAGCTTCCAAACGTAATTCACATGTGCCCACATACACACCGAATCTTACACCTCCTCCTGCCTTGAAGGAAGAGGTGGGTTTTTTTTTTTTTGCTGCCTAATACTTAGTCCTTTTAAGGAATGTAATGTCACTACTAACCTGCCTTTCATCTTAAATACCTCCTTCTCTCCTGATCTTCTCCTTCAGCCCATAAATATGCCTGTCTTTCCAATCTCACCCCCTCCTCAAACTTTCAGTTGCCTTCAGTCACCTCCTTATGTCTTTCATTCACAGCCAGCCTTCTAGAAAGAGAAGTCTGTGCAAATGGTCTTCACTTCTTCACTTCCCACTTACTCTCCCACCCACCTCAGTCTGGCATCCACACCCATCACCCACAGTCATTTCTTCTCCCAAGGCCAAGTGCACCTGTTTATGGTTACACCCAGTGCACATTTCACTTTTCACTTCGTACCAACTTCTTTCTTCATTTGGCACCATTGTTTGCTCATTTGAAAACTTCTTCACTGACATCTGTGTATACACCCCTAGTATTCTTTCAGCCCCCTTAAACACTTCCCAGACTTCCTGGGACTTCAGGCTCACTCAGTACTTTTGTCTTCTCTCCCCCACACACTCTTCTTCAGCTGTAGACTCCAAGAGCATCTCAAGTATGCTGTCTTCCAAATCCATATCTCCAACCTGGTTCTTTCTTTACAGGTATAACCAACTGGCCAGAATAACTATATTTGATGGGCAAACATACATCACAGTTGAGTCCCAAACTCACCTGTTTGATAGTCACTGGAATATAGATGGTTCTTAAAGTAAACATTTTAGATGAGATTGTCACCGTAATTCATTTGGGGTTCTATAACAAAATACCACAAACTGGGTAGCTTTTAAACAACACAAATTTATTTCTTATAGCTCTAGAAGCTGAGTAATCCAAAATCAAGGCAGATTTGATGCCTGATGAGGGTCGACTTTCTGTTTCTTAGATGACACCTTCTTGCTATGTCTTCACATGTTGGAAGAGACAAGGGGTCTCTCTCACACCTCTTTTATAAGGGCATTAATCCCATTTGTGAAGGTTGTACCCTCATGACCTACTCACCGCCCTCCCTCAAAGTCCCCACCTCCTAATAGCATCACCTTGGAGTTAGGATTTCAAAAAACAAATTTTGGAGAGACACAAACACTCAAAACATATCAATTATCCAATAGGAGTATAGGTTATGAAAAGAGCCAAGATAGATTATTTTGAGATGGGAGGGAAGAAAAGGAGCCAGCCAGGATGATGGAGGAGTAGCCAAGGAGGCAGAGGAAACACCAGAGTGTGGAATGTCACAGAGTCTCTCGGAGGGAGGGAGTTTGGTCATCTGGGACAGATGTCAACTAAGAGGAAGATGGAGACCAGAGGATTGGCAAATTGGAGGTCATCAGTAACTGTGACAAGGGGAGAAGATGTGTGAAATACATATGGCAAAAAGGCTTACAGGTATGCGTTGAGTGAGGATGAGAGGTGATGAACTAGAGCCAGTGCGATAACTTTTTCAAGGAAGAATTTTACAAAACAGTACACGCAGAGATAGGGTTTGGAAAATTTGCAATATATTCTTATTGTCTTTGTACTTGTATGACTCTCCTACCAGACTGCTAAGTGCTTGAAGACAGTCCCTTTGTTTTTCTGCTTTGATTTGTTTTGTTTTCATCTTCAATGCATAAGGTTTGGCACAAAATAGGTGTTTAGTTACTTTTGTCTTGAAAAGAGAATCAGAGCCATCAATTACACAGATTGTTTATGGAAGTAATGAGTTCTCTTTTACGGTAGTTATGCAATTAAGAAACGGAGAATATTTCTCCTTCTCTCCCTCCCTCCTGTCCTTCCTTCTAGAGATATTTAGCACCTGAGTCCACTGGGCTGTGCTCGCAATCACTGTAACGCTAGAGGGCTCTCAAGGTGTCTGCTGGTGCTGGCTGCATGGATTCCTGCTCAAGGGAGTTCTGAGCACAGTTCAGCAGGAGGTTCAGTCCCTGTCCTGTGATGCATGGCGTCAGAAGACGCTAGTAGCAAGACCCATGCATTTCCAACATTGCCTTTGAAGAAGCCTCATAGTCTCCGTCTGCGTCTGGAGCTGCTCAGCTACAGGCACATGCTCTATAAATGTCTCCTTGTTACTGTGCTATTAGGAACTGTCAGCTCCCTCCGCTCCTAATGTTCTCTGCTTTGAAATGTTTTGTCAGGCCCGCGCATGCCGAGAGAACGGGGGTTCCGAGTTCAGCCGAATGTGTCTTACAGTGCATCCTCCAAGCCTGTCTCTGGGTGGCATGCTTAATTAAACTCGAACAATCACCCTCGCCTCTCCCAACACCCCTCCCTCTCCTCATATGAAGACCAGCTTTGGGAGCCAGTGAAGAGCAGCCATTCTATGCCGAGGAGACATGGGCAGTGAAAGGGTTGGCAGGTAGGGAAGGGGCGGGTTCTCACTAGGTCGGTTCTGCAGGCCTGGGCTTCTCCATCTTTTGTTCATATACACTGCTGTGTGTGTGTGTTTGTATGTACATTTGTGTTTGTGTGTGTATATGTGCATGTCTGGGTATGCTTAATTGCATGGAGTGTGAATGTATGCTTATGTGCATGTGATAGTGACTGTGTTTAAGTGTATGTGTGAGTGTGTGTTTATGTGTGAGTGGGAACATGTGTATTTGTGTAGGTGAGCATGAATGTGTGTGTGTCTAAGTGTATGTGAATGTGTATTTTGTGAATGTGGTGTGGTATGTGTGCTAGTGCATGTGTGTGTGTTTTGTGTGAGTATGAATGTGTGTGTCTAAGTATATGAGTGTATTTTGTGAATGTGGTGTGTATGTATTTGTGCCTGTGTGTATGCCTGTTGGGGTGAGGGATGAAGTTTTCTTCAATTGGGTTGTTGTCTCTCTGTCATAGGTCTAGGCTGTCTGTCTAGGATATCTGTCCTATCCCAGCACCTTTATAACAACTATTACCAGTGTCCGTAGATTGAGGCTTACCATGTTTTAGGCTCTATTTTAGGCAACTTAGATACATTCTTATTTAATATTTAACAGTTTTATTAACAGATAATATTAGCCCCCTTTTCACTAAGGATTCAAAGATAAAATTATTTGCCTAAGGCTACACAGCCTTTGTTCCCTTCCCCCATAAAATTAGCTTGTTTCTGTAGAAAATCCAACCAATATTTAAAAAAAAAAAAAGTTAAAAATCTCCTGAAGTTTTGTCTGTTGGTGATCATCTTCATATTTTAGTGAACTTCCTTCTAAATGTCCCTCTGTGCTTATAGTCACATGTTATATATAGAAACATTTATATAAGGATGGTACAGTACATGCTTGTCTTTTTTTCACTTGACAATATCCCCTAGAGATTTTCCCTTTCAATTTCTAAATTTATGAAGATCAGCTGTATGTTTTTAATGCCTACAGAGTATTTCATTATCTAGACTTATAATTCATTTAATCAGTCCCTTATTGGTAGACATTTAGGTTATTTCCAGCTTTTCACTATCATAAACTATGTTGTGTTAAGCAACCCTGTAAATACAGCTGCACACACTTGACTGAATGTCTCCTTAGGCTGAATCCCAGAAGCAAAACCTCTTGGGCAAGAGATATGCATATGTAAATGTTGATACCCAATGCCACATAGCCTTAAGAAAGGTCAAGCCAGTTTACACTTCAAGTCCCTGAGGTAGTGGCTTAAGGAAGGTATTGAGCTAGCCAGAGGGGAAGCAGTTGGTGTTGTCTGGGGTCCCGATTTAACCCCAAACCCTGTTGTGAGAGGCAGCTTTGGATAGCCTGGTGACCTTGGCTGGCCAGGAGTCATCTACACATTTAACTGCAGGGTACCTGGTAGACAGATGCAGGAAGATGGGGAGAACAGGGCTTTCTCTGCAAGGAAAGGTTCATTAGGCTGCTCTGTCACATCAGTCAATGCTCTCTGGTAGAACTTAGCCTCCGCTCAGGAGGAACCCTCTTGGGCTGAATTACCCTAATTCAGCCCCCATGCTGTCTCAGTCCTTAAAATTTGTCATTAGCAGGCATTCTGTAGAGGCATCAGCATTTCACACAGCGTCTCTCCAAGAGAAAGGGGATTGATACAGAATTAAATGAGTGCAAAAAGATAGACAAAAGGCGAGGTGGCAGGGTTGAGCATGCAGGCTCATGCAGTTGCAAAGCTGCGGTGGGGACCTTTCAGAAGAATTGAGGTAGATTGATGTCTGCATCAGACCATTATTATTTTTTAAAATTTATTCTGCCCTCAACTTCCAATTAAAATAACAGGAACGGTTAAAGTACTCAGATGTCACCACTCACATAAAGGAAGGGAGACAATTATAGCAGAAACAACAAATGTAAGTTTATTGTACTCTAGGCTCCTTGAAGGAAGGGCTTAAGAAGGAAATCACAGTTCTTGGAAGATTTGGGGAATATTTGAAGTAAATGAATGAATGACTTTAGCTAGTAATAAAATTGTCCACAGAAAAAGGTTAAAATTGAGAAATAAATGGATATGTCTCAAAAGTTAGCTCTATCACCTAGTAGCAATTGTTGCAAGTTGGGTTTGCTAAGGGAGCAGTATCTGAGTTCAACAAGCAGAATGTTTACTGCGGAGTAGCTTTGGGATTGATACTGTGGAAGGGAAAGGGTGGAGGCAAGACCAGGGAAAAGAAGTTGAGCTACCCTGTAGCCCCAGTGATAGCCTCATTTTGACTCCATGGAGAGTTCTGCATTATAGTGGGCCTTCAGCATTGGCCCAAATGGGGCTGAGTAGCCCTGAATGCCTCACAATGACAAGTTATGAGTGAGTATCACCATACAGGGGCACACCCTTAGGTGAGGCAGTTGTCTGCAAACCAGGCAGTCCCTGTAGGAGCTGACAGGTAAAGACTGCCTGTAAAGACATATCTAGCAACTGGGACAAGTCATCACTTAAAGGGGTATCTGGGTGGAGCACCACAGTGTCTGTCACACCAGCTATATGACCTTGGGTCAGTCATGTAATTTCTCTGATCAGCTTTCTTATCCATGAAGTGAAGAGAATACACATTATACAATAGGAATGCTGGAAAGATTCCGACGTTCTGTGAATAATGTGTTTAGCACAATATTTGGCCCTCCAAGTTCTCCTCAGTAAAAGCTGCCTTCTGTTTCTCATCCTCTGGGCTTCCTCTGCAGCCCTCTTACCTTGTTAGTACTATAGTTATCTAGTTGTTTCTCTTCCTCACCCCCACCTGAAGTCCTCACGTCCAAGGGCCTAACTCAGTGCTGTGCATGTTGTAGAAAAGGAACCATAGCAGAACTTACTATCTACTCTGAGCCAGATGCTGCAAGGCACTTTCTCCACCTGTCATCCTGTTCAGTCCCTGACTGCTGGTTTTTAGCATCACTATAAAAGACTGAAACTCAGAGAAGCGAGGGATCTTGTCCTATAGGGGTCATACAGCCAATCAGTGTTGGAATTAGGATGAAAATTCAGGTCTGACTGACTCCACATCCTCAAATAAAAACAGGCTCTGTTTCCTCACAGCTTTCCACCCTCAGTGGGTATTCTCTTGCCTCTTTGCAGGAAGTCTGAATAATGGGATTTGCCTGGAGATAAAATTTGGGGTATTTGAAGACAGCTTTCAAGGGCCCCGAACGGCTATGTGAACAGAAGGTGTGCTAATGTCTCCAAATTGCTGCACCCAGCAGCAGATTTAAGCTCATTTCCAAATAAGCAAAGAAGAACAGGACTATACCTTGTAAATTTAAGGCTGATACTTATGAATGCTAAGGGAAATGGCTATCCCAGCCACGTGTGTCCAAAATAGCAGCAATTACTTATTAAGCACCTACTGCATGCCAAGCACCATGCTAAGCATTGCAGAAACATTGGTGAGTAAGATGGTCTTTTTCTACTTTCACATATTAATGGTTTATAATCTGGGGGAGAAGAGCCACTGAACCCATGATTATTGGGTTTCCTCAGGAAATGAGGAAAATTGACATTTTATAGGGGCATCAGGGTAAGATAAAAAGAAAAAATAAACAGGTTTTGAAATAAAATAGTCATGGAATTGAAGCAGTTTTTATTCTGTATCATTCTGGGCAAGCAATCCAATTTCTCTGAGCTTCAGTTTCATCATCTGTAAAATGGAGAGAAAAAAACACATTTGAATCTCATAGCATTACAATAATCAAATAAGTCAATACATCTAAAGTAGAGGGTCAATGGTCTTTTTCTGAAAAGTTTTAGGTAGCAAATATTTTGAGCTTTGCAGCCATATGATCTTTGCTGCAAATAATCAACTCTGCTCTTTTAGTGGCAAAGTAGACATAGACAGATCTTATCTGTAAACAAATCCATCCCTCCACCTATCCTCTGAGTGTGCTGTGTGTGCCAATAAAACTTTACTCACAGACACTAAATTTTGATTTTCATATAATTTTCACACATCACGCAAAATATTATTCTCCTTTTGATTTTTCTCCAGTGATTAAAAAATGTGAAAATTATTCTTAGTTCCCATGGTCTATACAAAAACAAGCAGCGGTCTGTATCTGACCTGCAGACAATTGTTTGCTAATCTCTGATTTAAAATAAGGAGCTCATGAGGGGTGCTCAATGGAGTTGAATTCACATCTACTTTCTTCTTCAAGTTGCTAAAGAATTATGTTTTTCAAAGTACTTGCATGCCAGCCAGCCATATTAGCTCTTCTGGGGGCCCTGCAAGATAGGCAAAGAGAAAAATATCATCCCCATTTCAGAGATGCAGAAACGAAAGCACAGAGATTCAGGGGACTTTCCAAGTTCTGAGACAGCAAGTGGCAAAACCAGGACTTTGAGGCTCCAATTTTGTACCATTTTTATTTCTGGATTTCAGCTACAAGAATGAAAGACAGAGTGAAGTAATGATTAGAGCCAATATTACCACTATAATTAAATAACTGATAACTAATATTTCTACAGTGCCTTAGACCTTGTAGGTCACTTTGACACACATTATCTCATTTGTTCTTCATTGAAACTCCATGAAGGAAGAATTATTAGTAGCCTTTGACTCTTAGGGAGTGATGCAAAACCACAGAGCTGGTTAAATGGCTAAGCTGCATGGCCATATCTGCACGTCTCTGCTAGGATACACAGGGCGTTCCCTTCAAGCCTTTCTGAACATTGTATGAGGGCCTGGAATTGTCAACAGCCCCCTCAGTCATTTTCATTCTGAATCTGCCAACCCATTCTCCATGCAGCAGCCAGAGTGATCTTCTAAGATGCAGATCTGATCAGGTCACTCCCCTATTCAGCACTTCTCAGTAGCTCTCTACTGTGCCTAGGATAAGGTCTAGTCTCTTTAGCTTAGTGGTCACGGCTCCACATAACTGGATTCAAGCCCATCTCTCAAGTGTCTCCTGCCCCTTGCCTTACCTTCCTGCAGAGCTGCTTGTCATTCTCTGGGATTCCTTGTGCCTCTCTGACCTTGTCCATGCTGTTCCCTGTACCTGGAATAATCTTTCAGTGTCTCTGACTAAACCACTCTAATTTATCTTTGATTGACATCAGGTGTTTGCCACCTCTTCCAGGAGTCTTCTTTGTTCTCCAAAAAGGTTAGTGGTCCTTCCTCCTCTGTGATCTTCTCTATCAGAGTCTTCCTTCAGTCATGGGCCAATTCACCTGTGTTTCCTCAACAAGAATGTGCATGCCACCACACAGTTTGTACTCTAGAAATAGGCATTTAATATATACATAGATGACTGAATTAGCTTCTTGAAGACAAGAGGACAAGTGATGTCTTATTTGCCTGTACACCTCTAGAGCCTAGGCTCCTGCCTGGGACACAACAGAATTAAGTTAATGTTTGGTGAACTGATAAGTGGATGGACAGAGAGATCAGTGCAGGAGCAGGTGGATGAACTGATAGGTGATGAAAAAAGGCCACCCAGGGCATCGTGCCAACCACGAATGAGCAGCGGACATAAGGAATGGAGGACAGTGACCCTGTTTCCGATGGTACCATGCACAGGAGACACCAGTCAGAGCTCCCAGCTCCCAGCCACTCTCCCAGCCTCCAAGCACATCTTTTTTCCCCTAAAACTGATGAGAAGTCGTGTTTCTCCACCTCCGCATCCTCCCTTCCTCCCCCAGCCCCTGAGAGTAGGTTTGGTGTTCCTACAGATGTTTGTATTCTCTGCAGCTGATGAAAATATTCATTATCTTGTTAGCTGCAGCAGGGAAGGAAGTGCAGATTTGCATTTTTCTCAGTTAATCAGGGTGGCACAAGTGGTGCCTGTCACCCAGACCTGTTTCCCCACCACCCCCACCCTTTTCTGCAAGCTGTAGAGTCTAAGTGGGATTCTCTACCCTGCAGACTCTATGTCTCTCCCCTCCCCCTTCCCCAGGCACAATCTGGGGGTGGGAGGGGGAGAAGAACCAATTGTGGAGGCCCAGCCTGAACATAATACTAAATTTGCTTCCCAAAGAGGATGTCTTAGTGTGTCCTTTCCTTGCTCCTACATCTCCATCAGGTCTGAACTGCTCAGCTTGGCTTTCACCTCCTAAGGTTAGGATCTTACATTAGTGTTAAGCTTTATACTTCACAAAGTGCTTTTAAAATCACTAGCTCATTTGAGTCTAGCAAGTGCCCTCTAAGATGGATGTTATCATTACTTTGATTTTACACAAGTGACTCACCCAATATGATATGGCCACCATGTATTGATGCCAGAAAAACTGCCCTTCCTTCCCTGTTCAAAAATCAGTCTTCACTCTACCCCACACTGACTAGTTTCAGTGGAGGCACTCATCTTGAGCATGGCAAAAGCTTGGGCTTTAAGGTTAGGTTGTGCACCCCAACCCTGACTAGGGTGAGGTTGGGGGACTTTGGCAGTGTCCTGGGCTTTTATACCTGGACAGGGTGAAAGATCTGTGCCCACAAAGTGTGTGCATAGGTGTTTAATAATAATATCTTCTACTCTGGTGAGCTCCTACACCTGTCCTGATGACCCTTGCCACATATTCAGGAAAGCCTCAGATTTGGCATCCAGATCTTTTCTGACTGACAAAGAAACCTGGGCCCTGAAAAAAGAGAGAGAGAGAATATCAGACATTAAACAGACATTTAAATATCTGACCCAAGGTTATTCAATCATCCTCCCAGTCATTTAATAAACACATGTCAAGTACTTTTATGTGTCAGGTACCATTCATTCTAGATGTTGGCAAAATAGCAGTTGAACAAGACAGATAAAGACCTTGCCCTCAGAGAGTTAACCTTCTGGGAAGAGATGAGAATGTGGTGGCAGCTAAGAGAAAATTGGCATATATTTCCAGTGGTACTAAGTGATATGAAGAAAAATAAGGCCAAGGTAAGGAATTAGGATGTTTTTCTTTACACAGGGTGATCATGGCAAGCTTCTTAGAGGAGGTGACAATTTAGCAGAGTCCTGAAGGAAGTGAAGAAGTGAGCATTCTACAGGTGAAGAGAAATAGCATAGCAGACAGAAATAATGATAGGTCTCCAGATATCTTAGTAGCTAAGCGAATGACCCAGAAAAGAAGAACATAGTGGTTTAAAAGGTGCTTGGAGCAACAAAATTCAAGTTATGATGTCAACATTGCTTGTTAGGAAGTGTTTTGACTATAGGCAAATCCCTTCACCTTGTTAGACCTCAGAGCCCTCCTCTGTACATTGGAAACCATCTGTTAAGTGGTTATGAGACTTATGGACATCGTGCATATATGGCGCTTAATGTGGTGCCTGACACAGAATTACTCCTCAATAAATTAGCTCCTCTAACTGTATAGGTAGGGCTTAAAGGTCAAGGAAATCATTTTCTCACACATTCTTCTCCCTTAACTACTTTAGTCATCCATGTATCCAGCACACACTGAGCTCATACCACATGACGGGATCCATTGTAAATATGAAGGACACAATGGTTCATTTATCCAACATGTATTGGCTAGCATGTCCACTAAGCCAAGCACTTTACTAGACACTAGGAATACAGACATGAATAAGACAGACACTGGTCCTTGTCTCATGAAGTACCTGCCTCAGTGTTCTGGGGCTTTAAGTTATCCCTCCCTCAAGCTGTCCACTGATTTCAGACAAAGCAGCAATACCACAGCTTCCCATTCCAGGCCTATGCATGAACTGAAAAAAAGAGACACACTTTGCATGGGCACAGAGCTTGGCTTGCAGAGCAAGGCTGAACTTCAGTCTCTATTTTCCCTCTCAGCCTTGGCACAATCTACAAAACCATGTGTGGGAGCCCCAGAGACCCCTAACGGATAAGACTCTTCCGTCGACACTGTCCAAAGTCATCCTGGATCTTATTCTCAGCCTGGGTGTTACCCAAAGGGAAAGCAAGGACGTGTCTCCTCATCATATCAGTGACTCCTGAGAGCTGGCACTTGTCTGTCCTATGATTTCTGACACTCTTCTAGCCTGGCGCCAGGTCCATACTTCTCAGGAAGTAGCAGTGTAGACTGAGAGGAGTAGCTCTGAGTTGCAGTGCAGGATATGTCACAAACTGTTATTCTTTGGGCAAGGCCCTTTTCCTGGCTAGTAGTAAGTTTTCCCATTTTATACTATTCACAGCAACAACAGCAATATCTATCAACTGCTTATTATTTTCCAGTCACTCTTCTAAAAGTTCTACATGCTACTTATTTTAATCCTCAAGTATCCCAATAAAGGAGGTAATTTTATTGTCCTGATTTTATAGTTGAGGAGGAAACTGAGGCACAGTGGGAGGACTGGACTAGATTCTGATCTCTCAGGCTTCTTCCAGTACTAACATTCAGTTGCTGTTTGAGTCCACCTTTTATTCTTTCATTCAACAAATTCTTATTCTTATGACAATGTACTATGTGTCATTTCATCCTTAACAAACTGGTAACATATACCTTTTTTTCTTTTGAGTCAAAGCCTCACTCTGTCACCTAGGCTGGAGTACGGTGGCACAATCACAGCTCATTGCAGCCTCCACTTTCTGGGCTCAGACAGTCCTTCCCCGTCAGCTTCCTGAGAGCTGGGACTGTAGGCTCACACCACCACACCAGGCTAATTAAAAAAAAATTTTTTTGTGTGGAGACAAGGTCTTGCTATGTTGCCTAGGCTGTTCGTAAACTCTCAAGCAATCCTCCCACCTTGGTCTTTCAAAGTGCTAGGATTACAGGCATGAGCCTTAACTTTTATAATCTCCATTTTACAAATGAGGAAATGAAGACTCAGAAGGACATGCTCATTCATTGGACCGATCAGTCATCTTTATTAGACACCTTCTATGTTTAGATCTTGTTCTACATGCTGGGGAGACAGATATTCTATGGAGTAACCAAGGACAGAATTTACAGGGCAGTGGGTGATTGGAGAATGAACTCTACATTTCACCATGCAGAGGTTGGCCTCTTTTTGAGGATGCTTGTCAACATAACCAAGTAGGGGCTCTTATGACATTGTATCCCACACAAAATGATGCAAACATCAGAAACACCGCATCCCTAGCTGTTCAAATGACCCTCTCTACTCTCCATTTCTCAAACTCTAAACCACCCAGATATCCCACCTCCCAAGCCACAGGTTTGTTCTGGAATCCCCATGTCCACCATGCTCTCAGTGGATTGGGAACTTCCTATGGCTTCAGTAATTAAGTTCACGCATGCCAAAAAGAGAAATAGCTTCACAGATGCGGTCGCAAATTTTAGCTAATTAACCATATGGTCTGGATTGCTGACAGAGCGGGAAGGCACTCCGGGTAAGTGCTGGTTTCCTGTTGGGGTGGGAAGACTATTAGGTGTGTTGCCACATTCTCCAACACAAGGGCACAGAGACTCAGGGCTTCTCACCACCTGCTTGGAGTCTTTCCATCTGTTTCCTCACTAGGAGCTTTCCTGAAAAAGGGAGTTTCCAAAGGTGGGAAGGAGAGGGTGCTGGCCTTTGGACACTTTCACTCATTTCAGCAGGAGCTGTAGGTAGGAGCATTCTACTTCTGGGTGGAGGATTTGAAAAGACATGCCTAGCAGGTGAAACACAGTGTGGCATAATAGACAACACATTGGAAATATGGACTTCAACTGCAGAGTTGTCCTTTATTAGCTGTGTGACCTTGGGTATGTTGCTTAGCCTCTTTGAAGTAAAGCCTCTAAATCTCAGTGCAAAATAGCAGGACTGAAGTCGATGATGATTGTGTTTTTTGTTTTGTTTTGTTTTCTTTGCTAACCATCTTATAGATAGCTGTAGATACTAAAGAACGTGAGAGGGAAGTTGCTGGCACAAATTCACTGAATTGATGTAAGATCTAAGCCCCAAATCATGGCTTCCAAGTTCTCTCAGTAGCTTTGGGAAATGGAAATCAGACTCAGAATTACTGAAGAATTTTAAAAAATGAATGATAGCAGGCATTACTGCTACTTATTGAGAACATTAGTACATTACTCTATTCCAGAAAGTGTGATCTCCATTTTCCTTATATCATTTAGAATCCAAACAACTGCAGAAGGTTGATAAGTTGATCCCCATTGACTTAGAAGACTGAGATTTAGATGAAGTCATGTGCCCAAGATCACAAGTTTGGCATCTGCTAAGACTAAGCTTGAGTTCCTAGAGCATGTGCTCTACAGTGTTCCTAGAAATGCAGGTTATGTCAGCGTGTTGCTTTCATTTGCCCAGGACAGTAACTAAGTGTCTGTCTTAAAGCCCGGGTGGCAGTGGAGAAGAATAGTCTCCAGACCAAACTAAACTCAAAACAATATTTCGCTTAAAAAGTGCATGTGTTAGTTTTATATGGCTACTATAACAAATTACCAGAAACTTGGTAATGTATTCACAAACACACATTTATCCTCTCATAGTTCTGGAGGCCTCAACTAAACTGAGCCTTGTAGGGCTAACATCAAGATGTTGGGTGGGAAGCCTCACTTCTGGAGGCTCCCAAGGAGAATTCATTATTGTCTCTTCCAGCTGTCAGCACGTATTTGTTTGTGGCTGCATCGCCCCAATCTCTCCTTCCATTTTCACATTGCCTTCTGTCCTTTCTGTACTTAAATATTCTCTTATGGGGATATATGTAACAGCACTGTTTTCCTCTTATAGGGACATATGTAATGGCACTCAGGGCCTACCCAGATAATCCAGATCATCTTCCCATTTTTTGTTTGAGAAAGCAGGATTTATTGAGAGGCCAGAGAAGCTCCCACAGTGGGAGGGTACCCAAAGGGGTTGCCCCCATCTTTCCATTTTAAGATCCTTGATATGGCCGGACATGGTGGCTCATGCCTATAATCCCAGCAATTTGGGAGGCTGAGGTGAGAGGAGTGCCTGAGCCCACAGGTTCGAGACCACCCTGGGAAATTTGGCAAGACCTCTTCTCTACAATAAATCAAAAATTAGTTGGGCATGGTGGTGCATGTCTGTAGTTCCAGCTACTTGGAAAGCTGAGACAGAAGGATTGCTTGAGTGCAGCAAGTTGAGGCTGCAGGTGACCGTGAGCATGCCACTATTCTCCAACTTGGGTGACAGAGTGAGACCCTAACTCAAAAAAAAAAAAAAAAAAAAGAAAATCCTTAATTTAATATGTATGGAGAGATTAGACTAGCAGAGTGTTCCTGCAAAGTCCCTTGAGCCACAAAAGATGTATTAGTGTGCTAAGCCTGCCATAACAAAACACCATGGACTGGCTGAGTTGAACAAAAGACATGAATTTTTCTCAAAGTTCTGGAGGCTGGAAGTCTAAAATCAGGATGTCACCAGGGTTGGTTTCTTCTGAGGCTCCACTCCTTGGCCTGCAGGTGCTGCACTCTCACTCTGTGATCATATGTTCTTTCCTCTATGTTTGCACATTTCTGGTATCTTATGTCCAAATGTTCTCTTCTTCAAAGGACACCAGTCAAATTAGGTTAAGGCCCACCTTAATAACCTCATTTTAACTTAATTACCTCTTTAAATGTCCTATCTCTAAATATAGTCACATTCTGGTATTCTGGGGACTGAGAATTGTGGAGATTTCAATGTATGAGGTTCTTTGGGGGGTGGGTACAATTGAGCCCATAACTTAAGATACCATTCACAGGTTCCAGGGATGAAGATGTGAATATCTGTGAAGGTCATTATTTAGCATAGCACAGTACTTTTACATTTAAATGGAGCCAAGAAAGCCAGGGCCATAGCTGGAGCATCCAGATCTGCTATTGAAACTAAAAATCATCTCCCTCTCTCTGTCTCTCCCTCTCTCTCCATCTTCCTCTCCCCACCTCCTCCCTTTGCCCCCCGCCCCCCCCCTTCCCCCTCTCCCTCTTTGAACTTCCAGCCTCTGGAACTGAGAGAAATAAATGCTTGTTGTTTAAAAAAAAAAGAAACTAAAAATCAGAAGCAGGGGCTGGGGGCAGGGGGATACACGGAACGTCAGTACCAGGAAGTTCGGAAGCAGGCTGGGTTTGGGTCAAGAATGAAGAATGAAGGTTGTTGGGTGATAAGTACACATCCACGTTCTACTCTGACATACAATATTCTAGATGGGAAAGTGTGAGCCTGGTGGGTTAAAGGAATAGCAAAGGGAGCAAGAGAGAGGCTGACTTTGGATGTTGAGATTAGTGTGCCAAAGTTCACATTCATCGGAGAGCTAAGACTAGGGAGTTTTTTCTCCCGGGATAATGTGGTTGCAAGGACTCCAGCATTTATTAGGTAATTGAACTAAACAATTTCTAAATGAACTTCTCAGCTTAAAAGTCTACATACCACAACAGAGATCAGCAAACTTTTTCTGTAAAGGGCCAGACAGTCAACATCTTTAGCTCTACTGCAATCACATATTAATAACTAAAGTCCACAGTTTACACTTTGTGTTGTATAATCCTATGAGTTTTGACAAATGCATAATGGCATGTATCCATCATTATGATATCACGCAGAATAGTCTCAATGCCCTAAAAATCTCCTGGGCTATACTTGTTGCTCACTCCATCCCTCTCCCTAAACTCCTGGCAACCACTGGTCTGTTCACTGTCTCCTTCGCTTTGCCTTTTCTAGAATGTCATATGGTTGGAATCATATAGTGCAAAGCTTTTTCAAGCTGGTTTATTTCACTTAGCAATATGCATTCAAGATTATTTTTGTAGTTAGATAACATTTCTTTTTATTGCTGAATAATATTCCATTGTATGAATGTTTATCCAGTCACCTATTTAAGGACATCTTGGTTGCATCCAAGTGTTGACAAGTATGAATAAGCTTGCAATAAACATGTGCAGGGCTTTGTGTGAACTTGTGTTCAACTAGTTAATACCAAGGATCACAATTCCTGAATTCTGTGTTAAAACTCTTTAGCTTTGTAAGAAACTGACAAAATAAATGACTGTGCCCTCTTTCATTCCAACCTGCAATGAATTTTTTCTGTTTCTCCACATCTTCACCATCATTTGATGTTGTTAGTGTTTTGGATTTGAGCTATTCTTTTTTTTTTTCAAGTTTATTTTTGTTTTGGCTTTTTTGTTTTGTTTTTTGTTTTGCTTTTTTAAATATATATTTTTTATTTTAAAGTTGTGGGGTACAGTTAAGGGTTAGGTATACAAATATTCATTGTGTGGGTACCCTTGTTGATGAGGTGTACCCCCCTTTCCCCAGATAGATATTGACTACCGTTAATCCCACCTCCCTTCCCCTCCCTGCCCCACCCCCCGCATAGTTTCCCGCCACTGTCAATCCTTTTCTTAAAGTATTACGGCAGTTGTTCAAGGTCCACTTATGAGTGAGAACATGTGATGCTTCTTTGTTTCTGTGAGAGATCACTCAGTATTATAAACTCTAATTCCATCCAGGTTGCTGTGAAATTCATGATTTTGTCCTTCTTTATGGCTGTGTAATATTCCATTGTGTATATGTACCACTTTTTTTTTTTTTGAGTTGGAGTCTCACTCCATGGCCCAGATTGGAGTCCAGTGGCACGCTCCCGGCCGCCGCAGCCTCGACCTGCTGGGCTCCTGCAATCCTTCTGCCTCAGCCTTCCAAGTAGCTGGAACTACAGGCACATGCTACCACACCCGGCTAATTTTTTTATTTATTGTAGAGTTGAGGTCTCGCCAAGTTGTCCAGGCAGGTCTCGAACCCGCGGGCTCAGGCAATCCACTCACCTCAGCCTCCCAAAGCACAGGATTACAGGCTGAGCCACCTAGCCCGGCTGTGGTTCACATTTTTATCTTTGGGAAACTTAGTTTTATATTTAGTTGTATTACATTGTCACAGAACTTTGTAAAACAGTGTTTTTGAGGAGATTAGTTTGAAAGATTTTTTTTTTTTTTTTGAGACAGTGTCTCACTTTGTTACCCAGACAGGAATGCAGTGGCACTATCACGGTTCACTGCATCCTTGAACTCCTAGGCTACAGTGATCCTTCTGCCTCAGCCTCCCAAGTGACTGGGACTACAGGCATGGATGGACCACTGTGTCTTTACAATTTTCTATGTTTTGTAGAGATGGAGGTCTCACCATGTTGCCCAGGCTGGTCTCGAACTCCTGGCCTCAAGTGTTCTTCCTACCTCGGCCTTCCAAAGCACCAGGATTATAGGCATGAGCCACTGCACCCTGCCAAAAGATTCCTCTTAAAGAATTGACTCTTTCCCAATGTAGGTATTCCAGAAAACATGTTTTGTGCCATGAAGAAAGTACTCTGCGGAAATAAGATTGGGAAAGGTTCACTCCTTCTTGAGTAGTCACAATGCACTTTACTTATTAAAGTCCCTGGGAACTTTTTGAACATTGCTTAAGCCTTACCTTTTCTAAGTTTGAATATAGATTATCTTTTTTACAGCACATCCCTAAATACTAGTTTGGAAAATTGCTACCTTACTTTTGTTTGTGGTAACATTTTGGGTTTTTTCTTTTAATATGATGACTGTTTTAGCCTCTTTTACATACTCCAGGAAGTTTGCCACACATTTATCATATGGAGGCCGCTATACTATCTTTATACAATAATATTACAAAGGAAACACAGACTTTCTGTGTTTTCTTTCCATTTTGTTGTCATCCTCTGGTTTCTTTTTTTAAAAAATGGCAAAACTGCAGTTAAAAAAAAATCTTAGTTACTATTTGTGAAATCTTTGTGAGTCATGGATTTAACTGTTGACATCTTTTTGCTCAGATCAACTGTGAATATTTTCCTTTATAGCTGTATTTACTGATTAATGGCAAAATATTTCAATTAGATGTTTATGTATATCTTGCATATGTATAATTTTTATATGAACACAAATACACACATTCTGCTACCCACAAAGACCCAGCTCTATCTTTAGGTTTCATCTGCTAGAGTGATTAAACTGTAAAGACCGAGAGCTCCCTTTACTCACAGTGTTCGTATATCTGAGAAGTTATCATGCAGAATCTTCCAGAAACTGATGTCTTCTGCAAATGGAAAGTTACAGTATAGAATGCTTGACAGATCTTTCTATGAAGTTTGCATGTAATCAGTGTCACATAGGTAGTGATTTTCCTGATCACAGGATGATAAGATCCAGATGCTTTTAATTGCTACATTTTATCCTATTGGCCATATGTTTTTAGTATATTTGAATTGAAGACAAATATGTGAAGATATTTGAGTTGAAGTACATTGAATGCACTTTTGTACAAAGTATTATGCCCCTCAAGGAAAGTAATAAAAGATTCCTGAAATCTGGGGTGAGAAGAAATTGTAATTAGACACCCAACTAGAAAGTTTGGACTCCAGAGTGAAGTCCCCAGAAGGAGATTGTTAAAATCTACATAAATTTCTTTTTAGATTTTATTATAACTTATTTGGATTTTTTACTCTAATTTCTGTATTAAGTTGCTTTATAAGAAAATAATTCTGACTATTCTCTGCCCCCCTGCCCCCAGGGGCTATATTCGTCTCTCAAACTAGATACTATAACTAGTTTAATTGGCTTTCGTTTTTTGTTGTTGGTTTTCCAGACATTGCAGAAACGCTTCACTTCCTTTTGTGTGGTGCCTCTAATGGAAGTTGTCAGGAACAGATTGATCTTGTTCCACGAAGTCCTCAAGAATTGTATGAACTGACATCTCTGATTTGGTAAAGATTGGGCTAATAATAACTTGTGGTTCGTGTGAGGCTATTTTTCTTTAGAGACCTAACATTTACTACTGTTTCACAAGGCTACTTATTAAAATAATTGTACTTTTTGTTTTCAGCGAACTTATGCCATGTTTACCAAAAGAAGGCATTTTTGCTGTTGATACTATGTTGAAGAAGGGAAACGCGCAGAACACAGATGGTGCGATATGGCAGTGGCGTGATGACCGGGGCCTCTGGCATCCCTATAACAGGATTGACAGCCGGATCATTGAGGTAGTAGTTTCATCGTACCGTTTTATTTTGGTGGAAAGTGGGTGTAGGGATGGGATGGGGAGGTGGATCTGTGTACTTCAATGTGCTCAATTTTGAATTAACTCAAGATTCTCTCATTTTGTCTCCTGAGAACAAGGTCCTCATTTCTGTTCAGGTCAGAAAACATGATGTTCTAGTCCTGCTTCTGCTGCTAACTACCTGATTGACTTGGAGCAAGTAATTTAAATTCTTTGTTCCATCGTTTCCTCATTTCTGAAAGGAAACATTGGAAGAGTTAGGCCATAGGTTTCTACAACATGTCTATCTTTTATCCCCCACAAGCAAAGATTTACATACAAATAGCTTCTCCTCAATATTTTTTAAGAGCAAAATCTTGGAAACAAATCTAGCTCTGGGTGAATGATTAAGTAAATGACACATACATAGGTTTGTATATAATCCAGATACTAATAAGATAAATTTTTAATGACATAAAGTGGCATATGATAAATTTAAAATGCAGTATACAAAATTAGGGGAATCTTTTGAGAATTCAGCAAAATAAGTGAAAATATAAAAAATATGAAGGAAAGGAATACACTAAAATGCTAACAGTGATTTTTCTGTGAAAGTTTTATGTGTGATTTTTATTTCCATATGTATGTATTAAGTTTACACTGAAACATTTTAAAAAACTAAGCATATTTTCCCTAGCTTAGAAAGTGTTGGTCACTGCATTATTTACTAATATTTCCAGTATGTAAGATACCTGTGTTCATATATTTTCTAATTTCAACCTTTGATGTTTGAATTTGTTTCAGAATATCACACTTGAACATTCTTCTTTAAAAATGACTTTCACTAGTTAGTTTCTAAATATGAATTTTTGAAAAAACATTGACTTACATGATGAAACCACAAGTTCTTAAATCTAAATTCAGAGCTAGCTTTTATGTAGGAAGTTGACTTTGGTCTTTTGTGACTAGTTAACCTTAGTGTATAAACAGGCCAAGCCCACTCTTGGTACTGTCTCTGACTCCAAGCATTCTTTTTTTTATCGCATTTTCCCCTATCATTGTGCCTTCACTATTAGCTTACTCTGTGTGCTGAGAGTCTTGATCCTGACTTCCATTCAGCCTAGGAGTTCCATAGATTGGATTCTGTAATAAGAATGAATATTCTGTTACTTTTGTAGGTTGTCTAAAATCAAGCAAACTGTGTTAATCAGTCTGTCTCAGTTTAGATATGTTCGGCATATTACATGCAACCCTGGTGATGAATTTCTTACTTTCAGTTTGTCCCTCTCAATCTTAAAGTCTTCTTTGTGTAAGAAGCACAATTTTAGAGGATCATTTTGTTTAAAGAAGGATTTTGTGGGTTGCTAAGAATTCATCATGAAAGTAACATTTTCATTTTAGGAATTAGAATACCAAGATTTATGGATAACTTTTCTATCAGCGATATCTTAAAAGCTTTCTTAATACAAATGACTTCACATCAGTGATACTACATGACTGACTCTTTCATTGGAATTTTGCCTAGATTTATGTTTAAGGGTGTCTGATAGGGTCTGGGACATATATCTGTGTTTAATTTAAAAATGATATGCTAAATAAATGTTTTGTCATACATACACTATTAAATTTTTCATATTTTGTTGCTTCACCCCTAAAGACCTGGTGAAATAAATATATAAGATAGCATTTATGGAGGGTCCCCACTGTGTCTTAAGGTAATAAATTTCTCCATGTTTATATTCAAGGTTTCTCTCTCTTTGCTCTCAGGCAGCCCATCAGGTCGGTGAGGATGAGATAAGCTTGTCCACTCTGGGACGAGTTTATACTATTGATTTTAATTCTATGCAGCAAATCAATGAGGACACTGGAACAGCACGTGCCATTCAGAGAAAACCTAACCCCTTAGCCAATACTAACACTAGTAAGTGCACTTTGGGTTAAAATAGTACTATATTTTCATATGAGCAATATTTTTACTTGCATAATAAGTAGTAATTTGCTCACGTAGTATCCTTTTAAGCTTAAGACAGTTGCAGAACAGTAATTATTTTTAAATTGTGTGCTGTAATTGATGAATGAACCAGTAGTGACTATATATTCCCCACTATTTTTTTACTTATGTCCTGGTAGTCTAGTTAGGGTTGGCTCTTGCAGGTTTTATCTAATCATGTTATTTCTGGTCTACCTTTGGTGTCGACTCACCAGATTAGTCCTTTTCTACCTTTATACCTTCCTGCCAAAATTATCTTCTTACCTAATGAAGGACAAATGATAGTTGTTTTTCAAGTTTCTGACATTTATTTGATGGTTCAGGGATTTACTTCATTGCTTATACAACTGTAGTCTGGAGCACAGTGGTTAGAAGACTTTTTTTTTTTTAAGGACTGTGTGATGGTTTAGGTGGTTTAAAACCTACTTTTTATCAGTTACCTTTTTTCTACACCTAATATAACTAAGCAAAGTGGTAGAATCACCTTTAAAATTATCCACTTTACATAGTATTTACTTAATTTTAAATACTCACTGTCCATTTCTTAAACTCTGCTTATTTCTTACCAGTGGTTAATATTAAATCTCCCCAGTATTTTGTTGACTATATGTTAGTAAAATAAAGAGATACAGTGTGGTGTTTGTCTTCAGTGGGCCAGAATGGTCAGTGGTTTTCTAACTGGCTGAATTTTGTCTTAATACTGCCTTTAGTATCTCTGTAAAACCCCAGCTGATCTTATTAGATAAATTAATTTGTTTTATAACTTAAAAATTATAATAGCATTTCAAATACCTACATTGGCTTGAATGTTTTGTGTTGTTTATTGTGTTTCTGAAGTCTGTCACTTCAGGATTGTGTGTTTTTGTTTTTTTTTTTAATAGGTGGATATTCAGAGTTAAAGAAGGATGATGCTCGAGCACAGCTTATGAAAGAGGATCCGGAACTGGCTAAGTCTTTTATTAAGACATTATTTGGTGTTCTTTATGAAGTGTATAGTTCCTCAGCAGGACCTGCGGTCAGACATAAGTGCCTTAGAGCAATTCTTAGGATAATTTATTTTGCGGATGCCGAACTTCTGAAGGATGTTCTGAAAAATCATGCTGTTTCAAGGTGTGTTCATGAAAATAGTAAAAACAGTTTAGAAATTCAAGTCTCTGCAAGTAGTTACAGAAATTTCTAAAATAATAGCACAGAAAAAATATGCCCAAAATATTTTTTGGAGTATCTTGAGGGCTTTGTTTGGTCTTTATAGTCACACACAGATTTCTCAAAATATAAATGTTGAGCATTTAAGAAAAGTTTCTGTTTTAATGGAGTAGTTTCAGAATGAAAATATTTTGCTCTCAAATTTAAAGTAGTATGGCCAAAAATAATTAACAAATTCGGGCAGAGTTTTATATACAAATGCTTTCTTTTTTTAGTCACATTGCTTCCATGCTATCAAGCCAAGACCTGAAGATAGTAGTTGGAGCACTTCAGATGGCAGAAATCTTAATGCAGAAGTTACCCGATATTTTTAGTGTTTACTTCAGAAGAGAAGGTAATATCATTTATGATAATAAAGTAATGGTCAATCACTTAGTCTAGACAATACTTCAGTAGAAATGAGGTTTAAATCTATAGAACAAAAACAGTTAGTTTTTAAAAAAATATGATGTTTGTATCCTTATGACTCAGGTGCACTTAGAATGTGTCTTTTATGTTTCTGTAAATACAGGTTGTGTGAGATTGACTGTCAGTTGATGAATACTTAGTAAGTTTCAACGATTTGATTAAATGGGCCAGAAGTCATCATGGGCTTTTTAAAATATAGGTGATATATGACCACCTATAAAGATTTCTTCAAAAAGTCAGATACTGCTTTCCTTCCCAGTGAATTACATCAGTAGATCAGAACAAGTTCACATTACCTAATTGATCAAGAAGTTCTTTCTGGGTGGGTGGGAGGGTGAGTTGACTGGTTGTTTTGTTTTAGAGCCTACCCATCATGAACTAAAGAAGTTCTTTCTTAACAAAAATCTCTTTATGACTCTCCTGGTCTTTTAGGGTATTAAGGTCTTATGTGGGGACTCAGGAAATGATTGTGTTTTCCCCTCAAGTAATATTTTGCTTTATTTTCTGTCTTACAAACAATGCTTGTTTTTTCTGCATATATTTATGTTCATTTGATCACCTTTGTGCTGGATTATTATCTCTTCACATCTTGGAGTGCAATAGACATGCTAATATAATAATACTGAACAAAATGGGAAGCAGCTTCTATCATTTAAAGTTAGTGTGTATTGTTGTTTTTTTTTTTTTAAGTCAGCAATACATAGTTATATGAAAGGGAAAACAAGTACCCCCATTTCATGGATAATTATTGTTGTGTCAGATGTATATTACAAATGGACAGTTTCTGTGCTCATACAAATTTATTGTCACTTCTCCCTGAAGATCTTGCCTTATTTTGATGTTTGGTTAGATCTTCCCACTGTATTCTCTAACTGTGCTGCATTTTGTTTCTCATAAGCACATCACTCTTTACTGTAAAATACATCTTTCTGCCGGGTACGATGGCTCACGCCTGTAATCCCAGCACTTTGAGAGGTGGAGACGGGAGGATTGTCTAAGCTCACAGGTTCGAGACCAGCCTGAGCAACATGGCGAGACCTTGTCTCTACAATAAATCATAAAACTAGCCAGGTGTGGTGGCGCGTGCCTGTCATTCCAGCTACTTGGAAGGCTGAGGCAGAAGGATTGCCTGAGCCCATCAGGTTGAGACTGCAGTGGCATGAGTGTGCCTGCACACCAGCCAGGGCGATAGAGTGAGACTTGGACTCAAAAATAAAATAAAATGCACCTTTCTCACTAGTTAATAAGTCCCCTTATCCACCACCATATTCTTAGTACTTACAAGTAATATTTGTGGAACAAACCCTGAAGTTTAAATTCATTCTGACATCTTTTTAAAAGCAGTTTGCCTTTTTTTTAAAAAATTTTTTACAGAATCTGGTGGAAGCCCCAGACTTTTCCCCAGGAAAAATATGTGTGTGTGCATATTTGCTCACAGAAATCTATCCACAGATTTGCATAGAGTTTACACAGACTTATTAGATACATACTTTTCTATCCACTTTGATAGTTTGGGGACACAACCCTTCATATACATACCCTCCCATGATTCTAGCCCAGATAAGAACCCCTGCCTTACAAGTTACTATTTAGCTGTCTTGATACACCTCCAAGGTTGTGACAGTTACCACTCTTCAATAGCCGATATATTCTTTTTTGGTGGCACTGTTAGTTACTGTGATCTTGTCCCTTTTCTTTAGCACTTGCAGGTAATAATGGTAGGTCTTCTCCCCTTCTGGCTATCACGCCACAAGGTGTGCTATGTTTCTGCAATTGATTATTGTTTTTATAATAAGTATTTTGAACTCAAAGGAGGACTAATTTTTTACTCTATCAAATATATATGATTGGGTTTTGAAGAGTAGAAGGCATTTGTTATAAATATTTTTCCTTAACTCTGAATTTTTGTACTCTTTTTCTGATGGGAGTCAAGTTGAAAACTCTGGCTCCTAATTTTGTTTGTCCCCCCCATTTGCCAGCTATTTTTCAGTGATTCTCTGTACTATATTAATATTAGTGTTTAGGGATTTTGTAATGGCAGGAAAGAGATCCTGATTCCTGATTAAAACTGACTCCTTTTCACCTCTGTTACCATAAAGGTGTAATGCATCAAGTAAAACACTTAGCAGAATCAGAGTCTTTGTTGACAAGTCCACCAAAGGCATGTACGAATGGGTCTGGATCCTTGGGGTCCACAACGTCAGTCAGCAGTGGGACAGCCACAGCTGCCACTCATGCCACAGCTGACTTGGGATCACCTAGCTTACAGCACAGCAGAGATGATTCTTTAGATCTCAGCCCTCAAGGGTAAGTTGTTGTGTTTTTTTATGCTCTTGGCCTTTAACTTTGTTTTGGTACTAAGACATACAGGGAATAAAATGGTAAAAATATTAGAAGGACTATACATACTATATTTTGGCATCTGTATTTTGTTAGATGCTTAATGAGAATGGAAAGAAAACTTAATATTTTTGGAAATCTGTATTTTTCACAAGAGATATGTTCTTTTCCCATTCACCTACAAGGAAGTTAAGACTGTTCAGAGACACTGGTGACTTGCAGTGTCACACATTTATGTAGGATTTGTGCTCTTGTTTCTGATTCTGTACTCTTGTGATTATTTACTGTACTTCTGCATACATACCATCTTTGAGACATCCAGGTATTGATACAATGAAAAAATGTTGAAAATTAGAAGCTTTAGAATATGAAGGCAAAAATATCCTGATTTCCCATTTATTTTTAATTGGCAACTGGGAGCAATTACTTAGCTTTTAAAAAAGGAAAATGGGAAAGTTCTCAATCTTCTCCCATTATTTATCAGTTTTCATTCTCTTTGTTGTACCGTGCTACTAAGAATGTTACCAAACCCTTGTATGGGTTTGTATTTTTTGTTTGTTAAAAAAAAATTACAGTCTAAAATTGTGTTTGTTTCTTTGCTGTTAGAAACCTTATATTGCTAGATGAATGGCACCTGAGGAGCCAGATTCAGTTCTGGAATTCAAAATGTACTCAGTGCAGTACTCCTTTTGGTTCCTTTTAAACTGAAAAATAGATCTTGGTAAACATAGTAAGACTAAATAAGTGGGGTCCAAAAATTTAATTTTACAAACTATAAGGTAACATTATCTTGTGCAGGTAGCCAATGGGGAAATTAGCGGGGGGGGGGGGGGGGGGGGGGGGGGGGGGGGTTGTTTGTGGCAGCAGCGGGGGGGGGGTGTTGTTTTTTATAATTATGTGGAGATAAGAACATGAGTG
>CAUYQG010185691.1:0-11289 GCA_963574415.1 Tarsius wallacei
ACGCCCAGCTAATTTTTTGATTTATTGTAGAGATGAGGTCTTGCTTGCCCAGGCGGGTCTCGAACCCGCGGGCTCAGGCAATCCACTCACCTCAGCCTCCCAAAGGCGCGGGATTACAGGCTGAGCCACCGAGCCCGGCTAGTAATAATATTAATAGCTTTTAAAACTTAGAAAATGTCAGAGAAAGGCTGGGCATGGTGGCTTATGCCTATAATCCTAGCACTTTGGGAAGCCGAGGTGAGAGGATTGCCTGCATCCATGGGTTCGAGACTAGCCTGGGTAACTTGGCAAGACCTCATCTCTACAATAAATCAAAAAATTAGCTGGACATGGTAAAGTGTGCCTGTAGTTCCAGCTATTTGGAAGGCTGAGATGGAAGGCTCACCTGAACCCAGCAGGTTGAGGCTGCAGTGGCTTGTGAGTGTGCCACTGCAGTCCAGCTTGGGCAACAGAGTCAGACTCCAACTCAAAAAAAAAAAAAAAAATTAGAAAATTTCAGAGAGGTTGAAATTGAATGTTTGTTATATGAATAGTGTAAAAACTGTCTGAACAGAAAGAGAGATGGCTGCAGAGGCCAGGGAAGACAGAAACCCTGGTGAACAGCAAAGGGTATTGGCAAAGGAAAGGTAGGCAGGCAATCCCAATTATTTTTCTAAGGCTAGCAGGAGACAAGGAAGCGGGAAATTAGCAAGTGGGCCTCAGACATAGGCCTTAAACCAAGGGGTCCCCTTATCCCATTCTAGACTGTTTAGATCTATCCTAAATTTTCCTATGTCCTTAGTTCCTCCCCTAAGGCACTTTGTCTCAGTCCAAGAAGTCACCACCAGCTGTCACTGCCTGGCAAGAAGGATAGGTGAGAAGAGACAGGGTTCCTGAGGCCCATTAGAAGACGAGAGTGCTCCTTGCATCCCTGGTTATCCTCTGAACTATTTCTCTTACAAGCTCATACATGCTGTTTGGCCTCTGCAGTACTTTTAGTAGTATGTTTCAGTTGTAACAGGATTGGTAGGGGTTGGTCTGGGGTTCTAGCCCACACGTGACAGTGTTTCCATGTGTAATGGATAAGTTGGTGCCCTGCCCAGATCCCCTTCTTGGGTTGGTGCACACATCCCTAGCCACAGTGAGTGTTAGTTGCTCTCAGAGAATTACCCTTACCTTTGGGAGAACAGAAGTTCCTTGCCTGGGGGTTACCACCAAAGCACTGCCAATAAGTGCTGACAACAGAGGTGCAAAAGACCAGCCTCCTTGCTTTAAGGGGACCAACTCTATGGTGCAATCCCTGTTCTAGGGTTCACTCTTAGTCCATTTAATGTTTCTATAAAGGAATACCTGTGGCTGGATAATTTATAAGGAAAAGAGGTTAATTTGGTTTACGGTCTACAGTCTGTAAAAGAAGCATGGCACTAGAGCTTGCTTCTGGAGCAGGCCTCAGGCTGCTTCCACTCATGGTGGAAGGTGAAGGGGAGTCTGCACATGCAGAAATCACATGGAGAGAGATGGAGCAAGAGACAGAGCTGGGGGAGATATCAGACTCTTTTTAATAAACAGCAGCTACTAACTGAGGAAGAGCTTATCCCTACCCCATGCCCAGGGAGGGCATTAATCTATTCATGAGGGATCTCCCTACATGACCTACACATCACCCATTAGGTTTTATCTCCAACACTGGGGATGAAATTTCAACACAAGGTTTGAGGGGACAATATTCAAACTACAGCAGGGCCCCCACAGCTAGTCTCCAGCTGAGACCCTGCCTTTGCTTAGCTTTATCTTCCTGCTCTGTGCTACCTCTCTCACTCCCTTTCTCCTGAGAGCACACTCTCACTTGCACAAGGATCCCGGCCTCAAGCTCCGCTTCCAGGGAATTTGACCTAGGACACGTTTATTCCATATGTTTATTAGAGGTCCTTCACTGTCACCAGAGCCATCATATACATCTCTGGGGAAACCAGGGGTGAAATGAGAAGCAGTTTGATAGGAGCCTCAGCCAAACTTGGGCATACCCAACTTAATTGATAATATGCCTAATATTTGCTCTCTTGCTAACACTAACAGACTGATCTCATTCTATCAAATCTGAAATGAAGATTTATTTATAGTCTAAGGTAATTTTTTTTCATCACAGATTATGAATTAGCTATATAACATTTATTATTAACCAACATATTTATTTCAATTCTTAAAAGTGTGGCTGGTTGATTCTTAATTATTTTATAATAATTAATCTTGCTATGATAGTAAAAAAATCTCACAATGTAAAACCAGTTGCTGAGTTTTTTTTTAATTTTTTCCCCCCATTAACTGTAAACTCTGCTATTGAGGATGGTTGGGTCCCTGATAAGGAAGCTCTGATTAATCTAGTCATGTTCTAAAACACATCATCTTTCTAGTGTGCGACTAATAAAAATATAATTGAATACACGAAGGCAAAGCAGAACATAATTTAATCTTTCTGCTATGATTCAGAAGTCATATCAGGGTCATCATTATAAACCTCAGTAATAGTATTGTAGAATTGTAGTGAGATTGGTGAGTGGCATTCAGGTTTAAAGAAAGTCGGGTAGACCTGATTTTATTGCATATATTTACAAGGATGCAACTCTATAACACCTGATACCTCATCCGCTGTTTTCCCCCAATATTCTTATCCTAACATAGGTTTGTGTAGAGTCCCCCATACTGAATCTCAGCTGACTAAATTCATTCTTCTGGCCTACAATAAAATAATCAAGGCTTTTTAATTTCCATGGGATTATCCTCTCAAATAACTTCCACCTAAAGAAGGATTCAATCATATTTTAAATCCGATTTCTGAGTATATTTGGATGTATTCTTTTTTGTATAACCTGTTGTATTTTCCATTTGTAGTTTATGCTTTATTTTCCTTCCATGTTGTATTTGTATTTTATTAACAAAATATACTGATCATCACCTTCCTGCCCCATCAGATTACTGGAGGGTCTTTAAAGGGGTTGTTTGTGATTTGGTAACCAAATATTTTATTTATATTAAGAAGAAACCAGTCCAGTCAGGCATGGTGGCTCACGCTATAATCCCAGCACTTTGGGAGGCCAAGGCAAGAGGATTGCCTGAGCCCAGGGATTTGAGACCAGCCTGGGCAACTTGGTGAGATCCCATCTCTACAATAAATCAGAAAATTAGCTGGGTGTAGTGGTGCATGCCTGTAGTTCCAACTACTTGGAAGGCTGAGATGGGAGGATTGCCTAAGCCCAGTAGATCAAGGCTGTGGTGACCGTGAGCAGTGTGCCACTGCTATCCAGCCTGGGTGACAGAATGAGATTCTGACTCAGAAAAAAAAAAAAGAAGAAGAAACCATTATTAAATGGAAAGTTCTTATAGATCTGAGAACTGTTGGTAGTTTCCAAAAAGACCCTTTATATTGGTTAAATAAATCACAATTTTTATAGATCTTTGCAGTGTTTCAGTATGTGAATAAAATTTTCATTAGAAACAAGAAAAGGCCAGGTGTGGTGGCTCACACCTGTAATCACAGCACTTTGGGAGGTGGAGGTAAGAGGATTGCCTGAGCCCAGGGGTTTGAGACCAGTCTGGGCAACTTGGTGAGACCTCATCTCTGCAATAAATAAAGAAAAACTAGCCAGACGAGGTGGCGCACACCTGTAGTTCCAGCTACTTGGAAGGCTAAGACAGAAGGATCACCTGAGCTCAGCAGGTTGAAGTTGTGGTGGCCGTGAGTGTGGCACTGCACTCTAGCCTGGGTGACAGAGTGAGACTCTGACTCACATACACAAAAAAGAAAACCATGAAGAAAATATATTTACTTGCTTAACACATAAATGCACTGAAGAAGAGATATTTTTGTTCTTCTTCTGTCCAAATTTGAAATGATCCCTTTTGTACAAATTGAAAATGTGATTAAACATTAGATCTTTCCTCTTCCCCTGGAGCTGCAGCCATGAAGGTTGAGCCGTGCAGTTTCAGTGGATACAAGATCTACCCCCTACATGGGAGGCGCTATGCCAGGACTGCCAGGAAGGTTTTTCACTTTCTTAATACAAAATGCGAGTCAGCGTTCCTATCCAAGAGGAATCCTCGGCAAATAAACTGGTCTGTCCTCTACAGAAGAAAGCACAAAAAAGTCTTCCAGTCTCTCCTTCTCCTCAGGCAAAATTAATTCTTTCTTTAAATGTACATACACAGAACTTTCAATACATACCTTATGCCACCACAGTGTAATTATTTGTTGTACTAGTTGGCAACTATGTTTGGCTATCATTAAGAGACCTGCTATTTTTCTCTCACATAAGAGAAATTTAAAGGGAGTTCAGGGTTCTTAGTATGGTCTTTTCATCTTTCAGCTGTCTTCCTTAGCATATGACTTTGGACTTCAAAGTAGTCACAATCACAAGATTGTTGCTATAGATCCAGCTATCACATCCTTGTTTCAGGCAGGAATAGGGCTTGAATTGGCCCTATTAGTACCCTATCACCAGTTTTTTCTGAGAGTTTTTCTGGGAGTCCTACATTACAACTCCCATCCACAATACCATCAACCTATATTTAGTTACTACCATCAGCAAGGAAGATGGTAAAATGAACGTTTTCAGCTGGGCACAAAATCAGGTTTCTGCACTAGAAAGAAGGGGGCGAAAGGGATAGGATGGTTGGCCATCGTTATCTGTCTCATTTTCCTTTTTTAGCATATGTTCTTGTAGATGCAATGAAAGGGTCAACTGAGGCAAGGTGGGCCAGAGCGGGTACCTGGGCAGCGGGAATAATGCAAGACTGCAATCAAGTTAGAAAGCAGGAAAAATTAAAGTTTATTATTTACCTTTCACAGACTGGAAAGGGGGCTGACACTCAGAGGCAAGTGTAGCCTCGAAGAGCCATGAAATGAGTATATTTAAGGGCTTTTGGGTAGGGGAATTTTGACCCAAAGGAGTGTCCAGGGCTGCTGGTCTTTGATGTTGACTATAGTCACATGAGTCTTAGATCTTGAGGTTGCCAGACATTAGCATCTCATGCCCTCAGGTGGTGGGCTAGATGGGAAAAAACAAGGGGAGTGGGTTTTCCTGCAAGAAACTTGTTAGACATCTGTGCAAACTCCTTGACCAAAGGTGGTCTTATTTTCATTTCTATGGCTTTGGCCAGCCAAGGGGTGATCTTTGACCTTCTGCCTTGACAAGGAACCTAAACATTTACTAGAGATTATTATGTTAAATCATGAATTGAAAGGTTAGGCTGTCTTGGTCTTGCATCTGATGGAGATTTGCCAAGGTGGTGGGGTAGCCTGCTACTTGGCCTGCAGTAGACTGTCTAAAGGCTTCCTAATGGTTATGCTGAGGTAAAAAAAACTAAACTAAAAATAAGCTAAGTTTCTTCTAGGTTTCTATAGGTACCTCCTTTCATGGATTGTGAGCTCAGAGTGGGTTGAAATTATGTCATGTTGAAATTATGTCATGTTCATTTGTATAATCTAGAGCCAAGCATAGTACCATAGTTTATTATGTTTATTTAAAATTTATGCTATTGAAAAAAGAATAGAAATCTCAGTTGGCATCATTTAATAGGCATACATCAGCTGGGCGCAGTGGCTCATGCCTATAATCACAGCACTTTGGGAGGCCAAGGTGAGAGGATTGTCTAAGCCCAGGGGTTTGAAATCAGCTTGGGCAACTTGGTGAGACCTCATCTCTACGATAATTGAAAAAATTAGCTGGGTGTGGTGGTGTGCACCTGTAGTTCCAGTTACTTGGAAGGCCCAGCAGGTTGAGGCTGCGATGGCCCTGAGCGTGCCACTGCAGTCCAGCCTGGGAGACAGACAGGAAAAAGGAAAAAAAAAGACTACATGGAAATCTTGTTCAAAGAGAAAACCAAAGTTTGCTTTTGTACTAGTGTATTATCAATACTAAAGCTAGTTTTAATAAAACCTTATAAACAAATCCATCCAATCTGTCAGCTTTTGACCACATGAGTTCCATACACCTTTATAATTTATTATATATTTTTTCTATTCTTTCTCTTCCCAACTCTCTATATTCATTTACTTGTATCTATATCTTTTTTATTCCTAAAATTTGAAGCAAACTTTACCTTCTCGACAAAATTATTTTTTTCTCAATACACATTTCATGCCTTTACAACTTCCCTCACTAAAAAACATACCTTGCTTTTTCTTTATATACTCTGTGTACAAAATTGTTTCTCTCTCTCTTTATTCTTTTGCTGTTTTTTAGAATTTTTAATTTTATGTATAAGGATCTAGCATGCTTTCATTGGGTGGACGCCTTGTATAATCCATTCAAGGAAGATTACTCAGTCCAACTTAATGAAGCCTATATCCTTCAAGTACTAATGGAAACACTGGCGCTTCATATTGAGACCATATTTCTGGATTAGTTTGAGCATATGTGACAAGAGTGGGAAACCCTGGCTGAATTTCTGCAGGTGGCTCCAGCAGAGCTGCTGGTGACCCATCTTGCTCTCAGAAGTGAAACGAAGCAAAAACTGTTTGTCTTATATCTAGTAGTTTTAATTATGTATATTAGCTACACTTTTAGCTCTCAGCAATCCTAATTTCTTTTTTTCTTCTTTTATTTTTAATGTATTTTATTTATTTATAGATTCTTGCTCTGTCACCTAGGCTGGAGTGCAGTGACACTGAGAGAGGAGATAGCCAGAAAAAAGCTAGCCAGCCAGACAGGGCAGGTTCCCCATAACCATGTAGTAGCAAACTTCCAGCAGGTCTCTCTGGCTGATAAACACGTGTTGGAAAACAAACTCACTGCTGGGATAGAAAAACAACAAATTAGGTCACCATTAGGCCCCTACCTCCTGCTGATTGGTCCTTAGTACTGACCAATCAGCACTGTTAATGCCGAGGGATCAGCTCACAGCTAGTGCAAGCCAATCAGCTGGGTCTTAGGGCTATATGAGCACTAGGCTTTGGTCCCAGATTGGCAACCTCATCAGATACCTCCCACTGTGGGAGTTTTTCTGTCCTCTCACTAAATTCTGCTTTCTTAACTTTCTGGGTGTCTGTGTCCCTCATTCCTCCTGGGCACGAGACAAGGACCTCAACCTGAAGAGCTATGGAAGTTCTGCAGAAGATTGTCAGAGCTGAAGAGCCATGGTAGAGCCAGCTGATAAAGTTGTTGGCAGAAGGCGAGACTCCAAAGCTTTGACACTTCTGGGGCTACAACACTCTCGGGGCTTGGCTTGCCAGCCCATTAGAGCCAATATTCCTGGAGCTAGGCTTGCCTGTGCATCAAGCTAACCCTTTCTGGAGCCCAGCTGGCTGATCCATTGAGCTGACACTTTCAAAGCCCAGGCTGACCTTAAAAATCTGTATCAGCACCATTATGGCTCAATGCAGCCTCCACTCCCTGGGCTCAAGCAATCCTCCCACTTCAGCCTCCTGTGTAGCTAGGACTACAGGCATGCACCACCACAATCAGCTAATTTTGTTTAGAGATGCAGCCTCATTGTTGCCCAGGCTTGACTCAAACTCCTGGCCTCCAGCAATCCTCCTGCCTAAGCCTCCCAAAGTACTGGGATTATAGGCATGAGGAACTGTGCCTGGCTCAGCAACCCTAATTTCTAGTGAAAACCTAAGAAGTACATAATTTTGAACTGCTTTATATCAGTATTTGTAGATAAAAAACCATTTCATAATTTTCTAGAAAGGTATGTTTCCTCAAATTTCTGTTTAACAGATCTAAATATATATAGCTTTTTTATAGCATATAAAAACTAAGATGTTAAAGTATATAAACTTATGTTTTACAATTAATATTTCCATACTTTAACTTACTTAGAAATGACTCAGGCTGGGCATGGTGGCTTACACCTGTAATCCCAGCACGTTGGGAGGTGGAGGCGAGAGAAATGTCTAAGCCCATGGGTTTGAGACCAGCCAGGGCAAGTTGGCGAGACCTCATCTCTAAAACAAATAAAAAAATTAGCCGGGCATAATAGCATGCGCCTGTAGTTCCAGCTACTTGGAAGACTGAGGCAGAAGGGTCATCGGAGCCCAGCACATCGATGCTGGGGTGGCCATGAGTTTGCCACTGCACTCCAGCCCAGCGACAGACTGAGACCCTGACTCAAAAAAAAACACCCCAAACCAAAAAAATCAAAAAATCCCACTATCATTCACAGACAAATCAAACAAATATCCAAAATAGAATCAGCAGTTTTATGACCTTTAAACATGTAGCTGAGACAGTATAAGCCTGTCTGACCAGCAGACCCAGGCAGAAATGCCTACATAATAATTAACAGACAATTTTGAAGCCATTTCTACTTTATTTTATTAACAATTTTAAAGCTAGCTTTGTTTTTCAAACGTTATCACATATACATCACACATATAGACATACAGATCTTATGCAGTCAGGAGTAGATCTTATAGTTTTCAAAAAAATTTTTCTTTTTTTTTTTTGAGTTGTAGTCTCACTCTGTCGCCCAGACTGGAGTGCAGTGGCCAGCCACTCCTGGCCACTGCAGCCTCCACCTGCTGGGCTCCGGCGATCCTTCCACCTCAGCCTTCCGAGTAGCTGGAATTACAGGCATGCGCTACCATGCCCGGCTGATTTTTTAATTTATTGTAGAGATGAGGTCTCGCAAGTTGCCCAGGTGGGTCTCAAACCCACGGGCTCAGGCAATCCACTCACCTCAGCCTCCCAAAGCACGGAATTACAGGCTGAGCCACCGAGCCCGGCTAAAATCAATTTTCATTTGCTGGCTTTCATATAGTTTCTTTTTTCCTCATTCAGATTGTCAATCTTCCAATTACTTGTTGCATTTCCATAAGCAATTGTTAGCTAGGCAACCCTAGATTTATATTTCTAAAGGGATGACTCCCAGGTGAAATAAGGCAGAAAATTTACATCTCAAAAGCACAAGCTGAGACTTCAGCCCCAACTATTGTACTATCATTTGCTCAAACCAAGGAAGAAGATAAAGCCCAGTTAAGACAAGATGGCAAAGAAAATCACCTCAAACAGAGGTAAGACTTGTTATGTAAACTTAAAGCAATAGTAACAAGTTTCTAGTCACTTAGTTTTCCTAGTCACTTTCTTTTTCCAGTTTCTTTCTATTGTAGCTGCCCTTACATGTGGAGACTTCCTTTAAGATGTAAATTTATTTTCAAAAGGGTTTCAAAATAGCCAGCTAAATGTCAGAAAGGTGTATTCTGGAGACTGATTTAGTTCAATAGTTGGTGTTTTTAACTTAACTGTTTCTTCTTAGCTAAAATTACTGAGCTTGGTGGAGCCCAGTGGCTCACGCCTATAATCCCAGCACTTTGGGATGCCAAGGTGAGAGGATTGCCTGAGCCCATGAGTTCAAGACCAGCCTGGGCAACGTGGCAAGACCCCATCTCTACAATAAATCACAAAATTAGATGAGTGTGGTAGTGCGTGCCTGTAGTTCCAGCTACTTGGAAGGTTGAGGTGGAAGGATTGCCTGAACCCAGTAGGTCGAGGCTGTGGTGGCCATGAGCGTGCCACTGCACTCTAGCCTGGGCGATAGTGAGACTTCTATTCAAAACAATAAAAATAAAATACATTAAATAAAATAAATTTACTGAGTTCAGGTGGAGCCCATGAAGAAATACAGTAAGCAGGATGTGGTATGGTAGCTCATGCCTGTAATCTCAGCACTTTGGGAGGTGGAGGTAAGAGGATTGCCCGAGTCTAGAGGTTTGAGACCGGCCTGGGCAAATTGGCAAGACCTCATCTCTACAATCAAAAATAAAAAAATAAAAAAAATTCGTGGTGGCTGGCACCTGTGATTCCAGCTACTTGGAAGGCTGAGGTGGAAGGATCACCTGAGCCTAAAAAGGAGGATGCGGTGGCTGTAAGCGTGCCTCTGCACTCCAGCCTGGGTGACAGAGTAAGACTGACAAAAAAGAAAGGAAGGAAGGAAGGAGGAAGGAAGGAAGAGGAAAGGAAAGGAAAGAAAGGAAAGAAAGAAAAAAGAAAGACAGAAAGAAAAGAAAGAAGTAAAGAAAGTATTTTGTATGCCTGGACTCAGTATGAATATCTCTGAAAGAAGCAAGTCTACTTTACCAGAGGGCCTATCTTTTATAAACACTTTATCTAGCTTTCTTTTTGCCTTCAGGACAGGATAGTAACTAAAACAAAAGGAGATTTAATTTTTCTTATCAATTAGTTGCTTAAGCATCTTATTTACCTTTTAAAAATCTTTTTAAAGAATAAAAATATTGAAATCTGGCCTGGTGTGGTGGCTTATACTTGTATTCCAAGCACTTTGAGAGGTGGAGGCAGGAAGACTGCCTGAGCCCAGGGGTTTGAGACCAGCATGGACAACTGGGTGAGACTTCATCTACACAATAAATCAAAAAATTGGTCAGGCATGTTGGTGCACACCTGTAGTTCCAGCCACTTGGAAAGCTGAGGTGGAAGGATCGCCTGAGGCCTGCAGGTAGAGGTTGCAGTAGCTGTGGGCGCGCCACCGCACTCCAGCATGGGTGACAGGGTGAGATTCCAATGCAAAAGATTTATATATGTATATATAAATATTTTTAGAAACTTCTGCATATCTACTGGCATCTCAGGATGAGACTAAATTGAGAGCGTTTTTTTGAGTTGATGTCTCACTCTGTTGCCCAGGCTGGAGTGCAGTGGCATGATCATGGCTCACAGAAACTTCAAACTCCTGGGTTCAGGTGATCCTCCTGCCTCAGTCTCCCAAGTAGTTGGGATTATACCCAGCTAAGTTTTTTGATTTTTTGTAGAGACGAGGTCTCACTCTGTCACCCAAGCTATTTTCAAACTCCTAGGGGAGCCCTCTTTTTTTCTGAGTCAGAGTCTCACTCTGTCACCCAGGCTGGAGTGCAGTGGCATGCTCACAGCCACCGCAGCCTTGACCTGCTGGGCTCAGGCAATCCTTCCATCTCAGCCTTCCAAGTAGCTGGAACTACAGGTTTGTGCCACCATGCCCAGCTAATTTTTTGATTTATTGTAGAGATGAGGTCTCGCCAAGTTGCCCAGGCTGGTCTCAAACCCATGGGATCAGGCAATCCTCTTGCCTCGGTCTCCCAAAGTGCTGGGATTATAGGCGTGAGCCACGGCGCTGGGCTGAGCCCTCACTTTAAAATGCACTTTTTAAAGTCTAGTGTTGTTCATTTGAAAAATTCCCCCATAGCCGGGCTCGGTGGCTCAGCCTGTAATCCCGCGCCTTTGGGAGGCTGAGGTGAGTGGATTGCCTGAGCCCGCGGGTTCGAGACCCGCCTGGGCAAGCGAGACCTCATCTCTACAATAAATCAAAAAATTAGCCGGG
>CAUYQG010185694.1:0-16638 GCA_963574415.1 Tarsius wallacei
GGCTAATTTTTTGATTTATTGTAGAGATGAGGTCTCGCCAAGTTGCCCAGGCGGGTCTCAAACCCGCGGGCTCAGGCAATCCACTCACCTCAGCCTCCCAAGGCGCGGGATTACAGGCTAAGCCACCGAGCCCAGCTAGTAGATTCACTTTCAAATGGCTTTCTATTTTTTCTGATAGCAAGCATTCTCAGATAATGAGGATCTTTTATGGTCACTGAATTATTATTGCTAATTGTATTATTTCCCAGTCTCCTTCAATAGAAATGACACTGACACTCTCCTCAAGCCCAACAGAGGGAAAGAAATGTGCTTCCAAGTCTTTTGGAAATGGGAAGGCCCAGGGGCCGCTCTATCTGAGAGGAAATCAAGATGGCTGGAAAACAATGCAGTGAGAAGTAAGCTTAACTTTCCGGGCAGGACCGATGCTGTCATGCCAGGCCAGGTGCAGAATGCACTGTGGGAGGAGTGTGGCAGAGACTGCAACGTCATGCATATCCCGTGGACTGCCAGGCTGGACTAGGCTGCTCATGTAGACACGCACATCCTCATCCTCTCCAATGGCTCCATTGCTTCTTCCCCAAAACTGAGGAGGACCAAACCTCATCAAAAGAGTTGGAGTTTCAGGTCAGGTCAACCTTGATAGAACCGTCATAGAGAACTTAGGTTCTATTGTCAGTACCCCCTAGAAATAACAGGCCGACCTTCCCAGCAGGTTGTTCAAGGAATTCAACATGCTGGAGACCTTGGTATTTTATCCCTCCAGGTCCTGGGCCAGCATTCAGAGAAAATGTGCAGTGGAGGAAGATTGCAGGGTGCTGCTAGGTAGATCTGGGTTCAAGTCATAATTCTGCCACTTTACTCATTGTGTGACCTCAGGTAAATTACTCAAACTGTCTTAACTTCAATCTTCCCTTCTGTAAAATAAGAAAGAGTCCACTAATAAGTCTAACCATGGGACCTGGACTGTATCTAAGGTGGGATTCCTCAGAAGCAGACCCTGAGAGGAGGATTCCTGTGCATGTGATTTACTTAAGACATGCTCCCATTAAGGAGCTGGGGAACAGGCTGGGATGGGGTAAAACCAAGTATGATACGGTTTCCCAGCCTGAACCCATGGGCCTCTGTGGGGGATGTTGTTCATCACAGTTTGTCCTGACTCAAGCAAGTGAGGTGGGCTTTCTAACTCCCACACTGGTCACTCACTGGCTAAAGGCACTGTGGCCCTCTGCATGGTAGGCATAAAGATTCCAGGGGCATTCAGGCAGAATCACAGGTGCGGACCATTGGGAGCCTCATTATGGTAAAGCAGACCCAAGAATCTGGGCAGGGCAGAAATGGTGTCTGACACAGCACTGGTGAAATGAGATCATTGTAAACTATCTAACACAGTGCCTGGTGCAGAGGCGGCAAGGCACGTGATCAGTGCCGGCTCCTATTGCTGCTGGGATATAAAAATATTATTGTCATCCTTTCAGGCACTCTGTGCCTGGGAATCTGCACTTTGGGCCACAGCCGAGGAGCTGGTGGTCAAAGCCTCCACGTGGGTAAATCGTACATTCTAATGGATGGCAAGGAAGGGGCACTAACATTTATTGAATGCCTACTGTTCAAATGTCCAGCGCTGTGCTGAGTACTTTACAAGAGCTGTCTCATCTAATCCTTCTAACAGCCCCATAAGGTGGAATTATTATCTTTATTTTTATAGCTAAGGAAACAGGTCCAGAAAATCAAAATAAATTGCCCGTTGTCACACAGCTAAAAAGCAATAGAGCCAGGATTCAAATGCAGTTATGTCTAGGTTCTAAAGCAATATTCTTTCCATGTTAGTTTCAACGGCTTCTCTAAAAGATGATATGGCAGAGCCTGCCTGTTGCCTACCCCGTGTGTTCTGAGCATTCTTTGATCAGCTTAAATAATACATAGATCAGCGTCCCTTGTGATTAAGGATGGCCAATAAAAGTAAGTAAAGTCATCAGGTGGGGCTCCTTTAAATAAAATGGGTTCCCTCTGGAGGCATTCTTTTTGTTCTTCCCCTTTTCTTCCTCTGGCTGGTGATGTGATGTGATGACTGATGCTCCAGAAGCCATCATGGGCCATGAAAGCCAAAGACCTGAGGATGAGCTCTGAATTTATCTAGGTAGCAGGACTCATTTTACATGAGAGAAAATAAACCTTTGTGTTATTTAAGCTACGATTATTTCTGGTCTCTGTTTCTAGCAGCTAGATCTAGTCCTAAAGACAAGGATTGTATGATTTTTATGATCTCTTTGAAGAAGGACTTTAGTTTCTTGAATCAAAGTAAACTGTCTAATTGCCCAAGGTCCTCTGTCCTGGAAAAATGTTGACACATCACACTACACAACTGAACCCATGAAGTCCCAACATGTTGCTTTCTAACTACCAACAGATAATGTCAGAAAAACCGTGTGCAGTCTGGGGTTTCAGAATATACAGGACAGGGATGATTTACTTTTTGAAACTGGGGACACTGGGGTTCATGATGAGAGACAAAACCCTGATCTGATAGCGTTCTCCAAGACCCTGGCATCACCTCCTGAAATATTCCTCAGGGAAGCAACAGCATTTTTCCCGTATCTTGTAGCCCCCTAAACTTTCCACTATTCAGCAGCTGTTTTTCTGACTACAGTCCCAGGAAATGGTGCATGACAAAGACTTCAATCTATAGCCTGCCATCTGCAGGAAGAGTAGGTCAGAAGCTTCAGTCAATAGTGGAATCTCCCTGGTCTGGAGCACAGTGGAGGGCTTACATAATCAGGGATGGTTTGTCAAAGCAAATTTCACATGCAACTGATTCCATCACCTTGGGACTCTCTGGCAGAATAAATAATCACCATACACATTTTGTTAGCTATGCCTCGTTAGAGATGGATTTGAGGAAGTGGCATCCTGAAGGCTGCTTATCTGTCAATGCCCCTTTTAAGCATGGTAAGCCTTCCAGATTGGCTTTTCTAGAAAATTAGACTGTTGTCATGGCTAGGTGTTACCTGCCACAGTTACTGGCACTGTGGCAGCCAAGGGGAGGGATATGAAGGTCCAATCTCACCTTCCAAACTTGCAGCTTCAAGTGCTGGAGGAAAACTAGGAAGATGTTTCTTTGCAGAATGAAAGCTTGATCAGAACTCTTCCAAAGAAGGCTCTTGACTTGAGCATCACGAAATCCAGCTTCAAGTCAGAGCATCTCCACACCTGTCTCCCATGTCCCATGTCTCTCTTATCTCTCCCACTCCTCAAGATACATTTGACTGATTCTGCTGGAACCACTTCAATGCACCAAAAGAACATTGGTGGAAAAGGACTCTAACCTTGATGGACCAAATGGAATCTCAAGATGGAGAGTTACCCCACTGTCTCTAGGCAGGGCTCTGACACGGGTTCACTCTTGCTTAGGGACCCTGCCTCAAGGACAGGACTGGTCACTGAGCTCTCTATTTCCCAGACACAGTACAGCACCTTGTATACAGTAGGTGCTCAGTATACAAATTAAATGAATTTAGAACATCACGCCCTCCATTGGGGCTTCTTTTAACTGTGAATAGTTTCTCTACAATGAGAACTACTTTCTAGCCCTTTTGCATGTTGGAACCTGTCAGGGGATACTGAGGAATATCAATATCATGTTATAAGTGAGAAAACAGAGACACAGAGAGGTTACTTGATCCAAGCTTTTATATGACATTCAAATATACAGGCTCTCATGGTTTGTGAAAATCTGGATTCATCATAGAGACAGCATTAAATGCTAACTTGCTTCACAAAAGGATTCCTGTCCATTTTGCATTGCTATAAAGAAATACTTGAGGCTGGGTAATTTATAAAGAAAAGAGGTTTATTTTGGCTCACAGCTCTGCATGGCGTCAGTATCTGCTAGGCTTCTGGCGAGGCCTCAGGAAGCTTACAAGGAGGAGGACAGGGAGCAAGTATGTCACGTGGCAAAGTAAAGCAAGAGAGAGAGAAGAAGGTGTCATGCTTTTTAAAACAATCAGCTCTTGTGTGAACTAACAGAGACAAACTCACTCATCACCACAAGAACGGCACCAAGCCTTTCATGAGGGAGCCACCACCACGATCCAATCACCTCCCACTAGGTCCCTCCTACAAGCTTGGGAATCACATGTCAACACGACATTTGGAGGGGGACAACCATACAAATTATATCAATTCCTTTAATTTCCGTAAACTTGCCAACTGTCTTTGTGCTTATAACATGTAGTTGTTGACAAAGTACTTTTTGTATACAACTTTCAGCATCATGCTTGGTTCACAAAGCAAGGCTTGTGTGTCCATGGAGCTTGATCCTGTTCAATCTGTATCCATGAAGTTGGAATATAATTCATTCCCTCTCATTTCCAAATAGGAGACTGGGGTCCAGCTAGGTATGTCACTAAAAAGTCTTTGGCCTAGTTCCTTTAGGTGAAAAACAAAAATCACAAATCTGGGGTACTGATGGAAATGGCTCTGTCCTCTATGGACCAATCTCAGCCATAGCTGTGATGCTAAGTTGAATAACTTGGCTGTTTCACTCATCCTTCAGGGCCTTATTTCCTCAGGGGAATAAATGAAAGGTTAGATAAGGTGATCTCTGTGTTCTTCTCAGGTCTGGTATCCTAGGATTCTAAATTCAAGAGGAGCAGAGGCAGAGAGGTAGGAGAGGTTAAAACGGGCATGGACAGTCACCTGGCACAAGAATAAAGAGGAGAAGACCTTTTAATCAAATCAAATCACAAATGCCCTACAAGTGACTGCAATAGTATCCATAAGAAAACACTGGACAAATGTGTTCCATCTAAGTTCTCTGTGAATTTTAGAAGGGTGGTATTTGTGAAGTATCCATTTCTCAGCATTTATAAGGGGAGTGTTTCCATTATGCTTTTGGCTTCTAAAGCATCAAGGGAAGAGGTTCCTGTTTCAGAGGAATCAACACTGAGGCTGAGAACCAGGAGAACTTTCCATTTCTCTCCAAAGTGAGGCTGCACAGGTTAATCGTGCCTCCACAAAGGCCAACCCACCAGCTTGAAACGAGATGAGCGGTAGCAGTGTGCAGTACTCAGGCCATGAGGATCTACTGAATAGCCCTTGACTGGCACGCTTTCCCCTTAAAAAACAAAGGCATTAAGTTTATAGATGTGTTTGTAGAGCAAGAGACAGCCCTTGTAAAGAAAGCTTCTAAGACATAAATAATGGCCAGTGACAGAAGGGGCTTCAGGGATTCCTGACAAATTAGTGCTCCCTGCCTTCCAGTCTGTCTGCTCAGACCACAACCAGCTGCCCAGGTCTGCTTGGCTTCTCTAGGAACAGGGAGACGTGTGTCACTCAAGGCTCTGGCCCCGTGCAGGACAGAAAGGTGATAATGGACTCAACCTGTGGGTTTTTTTCTCTCAAGAAAATATCCCTTTCTTTCTCCCTGTGATAACTCCATATCCATCATATCTTGAATAGGATCCCACTGAATGGAATGTAGGATGAACCATCCTCATGATTCTGTCTTGCTTTCTATGTTTCTATGATCCCAAGAGATGAGGCCTGGCCACCATGTTGCACAACTCCAGAGGTCTCCATCCACACGAAGGCCCCAGTGGGTGGTTTGGACATTGTATTTTTAACCTAATTTGACACTTAGCATCTCACTGAACCACAATTTACATTATTAATCACAAAATCTAGATTTATTTGTTCTCTGTATATCCTTAATATTTTTTCTGCTTAAATCCTTATAATTTATTTACTTATTTATTTATTTTAATTCTAGGTCTCACTCTGTCGCTAGCATACAGTGGCATGATCACGGCTCACTGCAGCCTCAACCTCCTGGGCTCAGGAGTCCTTCAAACCTCAGACTCCTAAATATCTGGGTACAGGTGCACACCACCATACCCAGCTAATTTTTTTTTTTTTTTTTTTGAGATCTCACTATGTTGCCCAGGCTAGTCTCGAACTCCTAGGCTCAAGTGACCATCCTGCCTCAGCCTCCCAAAATGCTGGGATTACAGGTGTGAGCCACTGGACCTGGCCTTATAATATCCTATACAGATACTATTTCCTGGACCACACCAGCATCAAGAAAAATCAAGATCTGGGACAAATTAACAAAGTCACTGGCACCAATTATGTCAACAGACTAACTACCCTTACCTTATGTTCACATCACATTCCCCATTTTGTGTCTCAAAAGACCTTTGTAGACTCTAAACCACTCCTACATCATGTCAACCATATTTAAACACATCCACGGCCTTCATTTATAGATACACTGATAGGTCGAGAGACAGAGTTAAAGAGTTATACATAGTTCTATATTATATATTACTTTACATTGTTTTGCTGTAAATTTTTAAAAGGGCACTTAGTTTGCAAAAATTTGAATTTGTTAAGAATAAATTGCTTTATTATTGTGATTCAAATGTTTTATATTTACCTATAACTGTATAAGACCTACACATAATCCATTATTAGATGACTCAACATTATATTTTTTAGACATTTAGTTATTCATCTATTAATTTTGGCTTTGAAATTTTCTTCATGTATTAGTAGCTAATAACTATTTTTATAATACCCAAGAAGTTTATAGGCCTTAGATATGGTGCCTAATAAATAAACAATCCTGGAATTCTCTCCCATCCCCAACACTACCTCAACCAGTCCCAAATTCCCTTTCTAGTGGGTCCCAAGGAACTCTCACCCCACATCCTTGTTACAAGGCAGATATTGCTACTGGGTTCCTATTTCTGTTGCAGTGGGTTCCATGGTTACCTGAGATGACCACAGCCCCCAAAATCTCTTCCTTCTCTTAAGGATTAAGGCTCCCTATTATATGAAGAGTTTCTATCAAACTCCCTAAACATTAGGCCATGAGATTATTGTGTGGCTTCTCCATGTGCCATTTTCCTCCCTGCCACAGAACATGTGTCTCAGGAGGGACACCAAAACCTGTCTCTCCCTTGCACTGGGGTGAATTCTTGCCACCTCAGGGCAGAATTCACCTCCACACCTTGCAACATAAGTCAAGCCCAGCATCTGGGGATCTGACTCTAAATATCAATGCACTTATTCTCCAAAGGGTCTGGGATCTTAGAAATCTGTCTTGGCACCCCAGAGTGACCCATACTCACATTTAGACAGCATTTTACACTCTTCAAAGAATCTTTATGAAAGATAAAAGATGTTCTAGAAAAATGTTCTGTCCTAAGGATATTTTGAGTCCTAAGAATAATACCATTTAAACCTCAATTACATCATCAAGGATATCTTTTTGTACTGAAAGATTTTCTGGAGAAAACTCCATTAAGTCCATTTAATTCCTTGACCAACCTTTTTTAAAAATCCTAATTAAACCCTTTCCCATTTTCATTCATATAGTATTTCACAGAAGTTATTTCATTGGGATTCTTTGCCATGCAAATTTTACATAAAGCATTGACCAGTCTGTTTTGTTTATATCAAATATTATGGTTGTAACTTTTGCCCTTGAACACTTATTTTATGGACATTGTTTCTACAAAGTTCAATGTTTCCAAGCCAGACTTCACAGATCAGAGTTTTACATTGTAGGTATTAAACCACTATTGGCTTTAATTTCTGTTACTACTTCTACCAGTGATATTCATTATGAACCATGTAAAAAATTGAGAATAGTGTCTCTCACAGCAAAGCCACACACTCATACCTTTAGGTCTTCCAGAGAAGGCTTTTCATTGAGGGTTGGGTTGTAGTATGTTGAGTGGATAAGGCATGGGCTCTGGAATTGAACATTCTGGATTAAATTGGGCTAATATTTAATCTTTCCATTTTCCTATTTGCTAAATGGGGTTAATATTTGTACCTAAACCACAAGGTTATTGTGAGGATTAAACCATAATGCATGCAAAGTGTTTCACACCCTACATGGCATGTATGCAGAAACCATGTAAGAACTGATAGCTCCTGTTATTATTTCAACCACCTTAAAAACTCTGTTGTCTATTACTATAGCAACAAGTCATCCTAAAACCTAATGGTTTAAAACAACAGCAATGTATTACTGAGTAATATTTCATTGTATGGATATATTCTATCATGTTTATCCATTCATCAGTTAATGGATATTTGGATTGTCTCAACCTTTGGGCTGTAGCGAATAGTGCTGTCATGAACACGGTGTATAAGTATTTGTTTGAGTACAAAAAGGAATGAAGCACTGATACATGCTACAACATGGATGAACATGGAAAACACTATGTTAAGTGAAAGAAACCTGTCACACAAAAGTCTGTCTCAATAGAGGAAGACAGCAGATGGGTGGTTGCCAGAAACTAGAGGGAGGGGTGACGGTGTAAGGGGGTATGAGGTCTGTTTTGGGGGTGATGAAACTGTTTTAGAACTAGAAAGAAGTGGTGGTCACACAACATTTTGAAGGTACTAAATGCCATGAATTATATACTATAAGATAGCTAATTTTATGTTATGTGAATTTCACCTCAACTGTAAAAATCATGATATCTGCAATTGATTATTTCTTGTGATTCTGTGGGACAGCTGGGAGACTCTGCTGGCTTCACCTACACTCTGTCCCATGGTGGGGGGGGGGGTTGGCTGGGGTGGGTGCATTTTTTACACTTCAGGGAGGCAGTCTGAGCTTCAGCAAACCCCCCTAAGAATAAGCACTTACCAGGCCTCTGCTTGTGTTGCATTTGCTGATGTTCTACTGGCCAAAACAAGTCACATGACTAGATCTAGCATCAGGGTGGGAGAAGACTCCTCAAGGGCGTGATACCAGGGGGTGTGATTCACTGGGGCTGTTATTGTCACAGTCTTTACAGGCACCATTCTGATCATCTACCCCAACTCGAAGTTAGATCTGAAATGACTCTTGCATCCTGACTGACATGGAATAGAATGCTTGGGCCTTTGGTGCTGCATGGCCTTAGAACAGGAAGATACAAACCTTAAATATATTCTGAGTCCTCAGAATGGAACCAAACTCAGCCTCCTTCAGCACTTCTCTGTTTCTGGAATTCCCCATCCTTAATTTCACTGTTTTTGATTAGAGATCTCCAGCTCTGAATTGTGAAACAGCTGTATGAAGGGCAGTGGAGAAGCAGCTCAAGACTTAGCACAATGGTCATCTTCACAGCGTCCCACTCTCAGCCCTGGAGTCACCACCCTGACATTCCTGGGGAGTTAATCCTCTCAAAAAGGGCTGGGGGCAGCTCTGCTGGGAGGGACTCCCACAGCCAGGGCTGTCTGGCAGACAGAGTACCCACAGTGTCCTCCGAGATCACTGATTTCAGCTTATAGAAGACACTCACACACATTATCTTACTTAAACCCTGTGAGGTTGGTACTATTATGATCCCCAATTTGAAGATGAGGAACATGGTGAAACAGGAGATGCACTGGCCAAATTCCCCTTCTAGATGGAAGGATGTGTTGCCTCCAGTTGTCAGCTTTTCAGGGTGTGCTTCCGTAGAGAGCTGCTTCACTCAAGCCAATTCCTTTCCTTCCCGGTAGCCCATGTGCAACAACTGACAGTGGCAGGCACGACAGGACACATCTGTGGGCTGTATGTGCTCCAGAGGTCCCAACAGGGGCATCTGGCTAACTTCTCCCTCTGCCCCATTCTGCTCCCTCCCGTTGTGTTCACACACATTGATCCATAACAAACCTTCTGGCAGCCAAACTCCATCTTGTGTCTGCTTCCAGAAATCCCACCAGCTACAAAGAACCTGAAGCTTCCCAACAGCCAGTGACAAGAGCTTGGAATTCAGGACTACTGGTGCTGAAGCTGGGGCTCCTTTCACCATATCATACTGCCTCGTAATCTCCACCCCTCTGGGAAGGAGGCAGGTCCCTTTCACTGCAGAGAGTGTGGGTGACTGGCTGCACAGTGAATGGCTTTAGACACGGCAGCAAAGTCTCCCCAGAATACTTCTTTTTTTTTTTTTTGAGTCACAGTCTCACTCTGTCACCTGCGGTGCAGTGGCATGATGATCATGGCTCACCGCAGCCTCGACTTTCTGGGCTCAGTCTATCCTCCCTTCAGTCTCCCAAATAGCTGTAACTAAAGGCGCATACCACCACACCTGGCTAACATTTGATTTTTTGTAGAGAAGAGATCTCACTATGTCACCCCCAGACTTGTCTCAAACTCCTAGGCTCAAGCAATCTTCCCACCTTGGTCTCCCATAGTGCTCAGATTACAGGGATAAGCCACCACGCCTGGCCCAAGAATACCTCGGTACCCATACAGAAGCATAATGTTTTGTTTACAGAGATGTAGGCTGTGATCCTGACCATCATGAGAATGATGAACATGCTTTCCTGCCAGCATGTTTTGATAGGAGTAAGGAGAAAGTGAGCCTGCAGATGGGGTAATACCTAATGGGAAGGAGGTGTGGACCAGCACTACGGTACGGGTGGGGGAGACATTGCAGAGAAGATGAAGACGGCACTCAAGACAAACCTCAAGCCCTGGCTAGCACTTCCTGGAAACAACAAGCCACCTATTTCCTTGCAGGCCCTGTGGGAGCCAAGCAGAGGACAGAGTGAAGGCCACGTTCTGAATGTCACCCAGAATGCTCTGACGCCCTGCTTTGCTATCCAAAGTCAGCACACTCTAGCCCAGTGCCCAGCAATATGCCTGCAGCCCACCACCCCTGCCTGAACCCTTGCCTACAGGATGTGGCAGCTTACTTGAACCTACTTCCGGCACTCCCCTGTCACCCACAGGCACCTGGGTTCAGCCACAAGGAACAGGCACCAGAAGCAGCAGCAGCTTAAAACAGCACGAATGCTTATTTCTCTCACACACAAAAATCCAGTGGAAACCAGTCCAGACTCCTCACAGCTCACAGCCCTGCCATCGCTAGGGCACAGGCTGTATCCATATAACAGACAGCAGGATGGAGAAAGGGGTGAGGAGTAGGGCAGTGGAGAGTATGCACTGTTGTTTTTTAAGGATGGTTCCTGGAAGCTGCCAGTAACATCTCTGCTTTCAGCCCATGGGCAAACCTCACCATGGTCACATCTATCTGCAAAGGAGGCTGGAAAATGATGCCTTTATTCTGCTTGACCACACTCCCTAGCTAAAAATTGAGGAGATAATTATGGAAGATGAAGGAAGAGACACTGGCTAGCACTCAGCAGGCCCCAACCCATGTGGTGTTAGCTTTTACATTTGCCACTTCCCAGTTAGTGAATCTGCACCAGTGACTTTCTCTCCCTGGACAAAGGGCATGGTGAAGCTGCCCTACTCACCTCACAGTGCCATGAGAAGGAGAAGCGTCTGTGAGATTAAAACAGAATGTGTTGACCCAACATCTGCTCTTTGTTGCATCAACCTGCCAATATCCTTTTTGGAACCTCAGATACACTGACCCCAGTTTTTTTTCCAATCGTTATAGGTATCGATAACGATTGGAAAAAAAGGTGCTAGTCACTGTGTTGACAGTACTACTTCATCTTATTTAAAAATGCTACGAAGTGGACATTGTCTGCAGTTGATTTGTTATTTGCTCCTCCATTACTTTCAGAGACATTCGGATCTGGTGAAATCTGTTAAGCAGTTTAAAAAGTTTGAGTTTGCAATACTGGGAGTAGGATGTGGGGAGAGCTGAGCTGCATTATGAACAGAGGGAGAAAATTCTGGCACTCTGAGCCAGCTGAGAGGACAAGAGTGAAGAGAGAGGAGGAGAAGGGACCATGACCAAGACATCAAGCTGCTCATTCAGTATCCCCAGGATGCCCGTAAGGCACAGCAGGCTTGCAAAGTGCTTGCTGGGAATGCATTCTGTGGAAACTGAGGAAGGACCTGAGTTTTGAGTGTGGGTTGATGGAGAGGCAAAACAGGCTACAGCATCAATCTGCAGGGGGGACGGGGGAGTCCACAAGCGCATATGCCCAATTTCTAAAGGATTTGGGTTTTCCTAAACCTTGGCCTCTAGGTATTGATTTCAAAACCACACAATGTTTCGCGAGGTGTGAGAGGTCTGTGTTATTATCACGGTGTTAAAGATCAGGAAACTGGCCCTCGGAAAGCTCAAGCTACATGCCCAAAGTCATACAGCCAGTCCTGGAGCCAGGCTTCAAACCCGGCCCTGGGGTCAGGCTTCAAAAACAGCCAAGTCTTGTTGCAAAGCTGGAGTTTCCATCAATCCCCCCACACAGTCCTATCCCTTTCCCCTCCAAGCCACTGCCCTGCCCCACTCCCCAACACTGCCACAAGCCGGCTTTACCTCCAGGTCCAAGCATAGTAGAGGGGTTGAGTTACAGTCCACAAAAGACTGTGGCTGGGGCGTGAAGGCCTGGGAGCAAGGGAGATAGCAGTCAAGTATCTCGGGCTCCGCCCTTCCCTTCAGCTTCCCGGCAGCCCTGAGTCCTTCCCACCCACAGTCACACCTCCCAAGCAGGCAGAAAGGAAATCTGCTCTGAGAGGCAGGTGGAGGGCAGGGGCACCTTCTTTCTCAGGCACGAGGTGCTAATGGCAGGGGCCCAGGACTGATCTGCAGCAAGGACCCTCTAGCAAGGGGACTAAGGACAAGGGTTAGGGAGGGAGCGGCTCACAAACAGAGGACAGGGAGAGCCCAGGTGCTGCCAAGACCACACTTCAAAGAAGAACTGCTCCCGGTCACATCCTCATCTTCAAATAAACAGCCTCACACACTGCCCAGGGCCAGGGTCACGGAGAGGAGCTGCCAACACTTCCATTAAGAAGCCCTTGTGTTTGTGCTGAAAACACCGCTTTCAGAGTTTATTCTGGATTGAGACTCTTTCATGAGATGTTAGGAGCCTGTCTTTCCCTTACTTTTCATTGACTTAGATTCTCCAGGGATGAAGAACTCTCTTGACTATCCACTCCCCCAGTACACACCCTTCCCCAAATAACCAAGCAAAATTCCCAGTTGTTCAAAATGGTTTCATTTTTGTTTGGGATTTTTATGTTCTTTTCTTTTTTGTCTGTGCTATGGAATTGGGATAAAGCTTAAGAGAACAAATCATTCCTCTAGGTTGGGCTGGAGACTGGCATCCTCTATTATTTAAAAGGGCATATGTGGGTGAAGGGGCCTACAGAAGCTTCCTGTAATATTGCTTGTTGGTTCTCCGGTTAACTCCCAGCTACTGTCACCCCAGGACAAGGAGATTTATCTATGGAAGGCCTCAGTCCTGAGTTTTCCTCTCTTCCCTAAAGCCTTGGCTTCCCCCACTGGCCCCACATTCTCTCTCAGCATCGCTTCATCACCCTGTCCTCCCATAGCTGGTTCAAGTATATTACCAAGTTTGACCACAGATGAGGGAAACAGAGGCGTTCAAAGGTCCAGAATAATCATGCGCAGTCTCCTGGGTCTCCGCCTTAGGATAGGAAAGGCTCTCCTTTCTGGGTGGTCTCTGTTCCCTTCCCCTCTAAACTTCATCCTAGGAGCAAAGCTTTCCTTCTTTCTCATTCCCACTCCGGCTCAAGGCTGAGCACCCCCTCTGGACTCCTTGTGATTGCTGAGAGAGGAAGTTGCTCTTGTCACTAGATGTCTTTTCTGCTTGGGCCCCAGGCCCACCCCTTGGGCTTTTGGGTGGAATTATCTGGACACCTCCCTCCCCCAACCTAACTATCCCATGCCCTTTGTCTTGCTGCTGGGGCTCTCTACTCTTAGTCCCACATTGGAATCTGATTCCCCAAACCCCTACATTTTGAGCAACTCATCTAAAATCCCCCGAATTCTCTCATGCCTGCCTCCCTCCTCACCACAGCCTGGCCCAGAGGGAAGCAAGCATCCAGAGGCCACCACCATCACCAAGTAGAGCTCTTTCTCTTACTAGTATTCTTGGAATAAGTTTGTGTGGAACATTTCTCATAAACAATCTTTTGCACGGTGTTATAAATTCATTCTTGCTCTGTCCTGCTCTGTCGAGGGCGAACCTGCCGTCTCTCCGAGCCTCGGGGACTTCACCTGTATAGTCAGTCTTACGTACATCCCTTAACTGGCACTGATCGGTGTTGGAAGATGCCCACCTGTGTCCCTCTGCCACCCACATTCATGAGGGATAACCTGTGATGGATTATCCCCAAAGGAACAGATCCACTGTGCAGAAAAGATGAAGAGGTGTTGCAAAAATGGAAACTGTAGAGTGGGAGCCATGAGGAAGGAGGGAGGGCAGGACACTGGCTTGGGATGGGGGAGTGAAAACCTCCCAAACCTCTCTGAAGTACATGGATCTTATGGCCCCCAGAAGAATCTCATCCATGCTTCTCTGAGGCACCAGCCTGTATCACCTGGTCCTGCCCTGAGGAAGCCCTTTTCATCAGTCTGTAGTGGCCATTTTGGACTTCCTTACCTCACATGCCCACAGACAGTAATCACTATCTGGATTGTCTAAAGCCAAGAAGCACACCAGAAATACAGAGGAAAACCATACCAAAGCCTTGAGAGAAGATTAGCAGGCATTAGCCAAGGTTTGATGCCTTGAGAGTTTAAAGCAACGTGTCTATCACATTCAAGCTGCAGCCAATTTCTATCCTACAAAGACTGTCATGCTGTGTAGAAAGGCAGGGTAGGGAGTTGATACTCAATGCCTGACCCCGGCCCGGATGCTTATAAACAACGTGTTTTTTTGTTCCTACTCCTCCTACTTCCTTATTAACAAGGATGACCTGAGAATGGACTGCTTGTTCAGTGGGCATGATTGTTTTGGCCTGCCCAGATCCACCCCCCTTCCTCTGATACTAGTACCATGGTTTATTTTCATTTGGGAAAAAAAAAATCATCCTTTCCCTATTGTCTGTCCTTGTAGCTGGGGTGGGGCTGACTCCATTCCTGGCTCAAGGGCTGGGAAGTCACTCAGTTCTTAGCAATTGGTTCAAGTGCCTGTAATGACCAAATGAACCAAGAACCAAGAGTCAATCTCAGGACATTTTTTTTTGTACTATCAGAGAAGAAATACTTTTTTCTTTATTAGGGTTACTGAAAGGGTAAGATTTGTGGGCCTAGAGCATCAAGAAGCCATCTTTCCACAAGGAGAGCAGTACCTGCCCCTGGATCAAGCCCTATCTGAAACCTAAATCACCCCTGGACTTTTCAGCTCTACACACAAAATCTTTTTTCCTGCTAATTTGAGTCATATTTTTTATGACTTCCACCTAACTCCAAACTTTTGTCCCTCTGTTACATATAAGAAAACTTAGAGGATCTAAATAACCTACTAAGGCCCCATACACTAGCTAGTTAGCTATCAGAGATTGGATATGAACACAGATATGCCTGATTCCAAGTCTTAGCTGTCATTTTCTACAGCCTTCCAATATATTCCTTTCCCCTCACTCTCTAGATCCCAGACATAACTCTGGTAAACATTTAGCAGTCACATGGTATCACCACCAAGACCCAAAGCTAGTGACCAGTCAACCTGCTTGGACCTTAGTCCATACCTACTGTTCTTTCTTGGTTCTAACCAGAGTTTCAGTTTTTGTCTTGAAAAACAAACCTCAAGCCAGCTTTCAAATACAAACTTCAAGCCGGCTACAAGGTGAGCATGTTCTGCAATCTACATTTTACCCTTTTACTTTAGCCAAGCAATTCACAACATTTCCCCCCATTGCTTACTAGAAGCTTCTGGAGCACTCGGGGGAGGAGAACTACCCACAGATGACTGTTTGGCAGAACTGTCTCTTTCTGGGCTAGCTTAGATCACTATGACTCCGGCTCAACTAGGGCCGGGGAACATGTAAAATACCCAACAAGGTGGGGTGAGGCATCAAAACACTTCTACCCAACACTAATTAGAACAACCCCTGAAAAGAGCCTGAGAAATGCATGGGCCATACTATATTGAGAGTGACCCTCCCTGCTCTCCCTCAGCCTCCAATCAAGAGGATGCTGGGATAAATAAGGTAAGCTTCTCTGGGAGGATCATATAACATAAATCCAACAACAGAAAGAAGGGTCTCCCAAACAGTGATCGTAGCCACATTACTGGGCTGCGGGGAAAGTTCTCCAGCTGCAGGTCTAGAGAAATGAAAGCCCATATTCTCATCACCGTTTAGGGGTTTGGGGTTTCAAATGGTAACAATCACTCCTAACCTGTTTATTATAGAATCAGCACACAATTATCAGCAAAGTATGTGTTTGTGTTTAATCTGCTCATAGGATTACTCTAGAAACTGGGGCCAGATTGAAAAGATTGCCTTTAATCAAAGGCCAAACTGAAGTTTTGGCTGCTGCTGTAGAATTTTGCATTATTCAAATGCCTCAAATGTAACTGTTCAAATCAATGTTGATGCTTAATTTGAATACAACGTGCCACCATTTCATTTTAATGCTGCTTAGATCCACAGAAAATCCACTAAAAGAAAATAAATCATAAAAAGTCACCCGTACATGGTAAAGTTACCAAGCCCAATATTCATACTCATAGCTGTTTCATATCTTTTGCTGAAGCACCAAATATTTCTTTCTAGGAGGCCAGCAATATTAATTTAACACCTAGAAATAATTTCCTTGGCTAGCCGGGCATGGTGGCTCAGCCTGTAATCCCGCGCCTTTGGGAGGCTGAGGTGAGTGGATTGCCTGAGCCCGCGGGTTCGAGACCCACCTGGGCAAGCAAGACCTCATCTCTACAATAAATCAAAAAAAATTAGCTGGGCGTGGCAGCGCA
>CAUYQG010185697.1:0-28764 GCA_963574415.1 Tarsius wallacei
GCCACTGCACTCCAGTCTGGGCGACAGAGTGAGACTCCAACTCAAAAAAAAAAAAAAGTTTCTAGTTTATCAATTTGTATAACCAAAGAAGAAAAATCTAAGGAGAATATTTACTAAATAACAGGTATTCAATAAATGAGATCTAAGCTAATATTGCTTAATTTATTTATAACACATAAAATTACTTACTTACCAATATACCTGCCATAACTAGAATATAACTATGCTAATAAGTATAATGAAAAGAGAATAATACTATTAAATTCTTTATTTTTGGAGTTTTATAACTTTATTTGATGTACTTGACAATCAGTTATTAGTTCTCATCCACATTGACTGTAGATTTTTGAAAGTGGTAATAGGGCTGGGTGTGGTGGCTCATGCCCATAATCCCAGCACTTTGGGAGGCCAAGGTGAGAGGACTGCCTGAGCCCACAGGTTCAAGACCAGCTTGGGCAACTTGGTGAAAACTCATCTCTACAATAAATCAAAAAATTAGCCAGGTATGTTGGCGCATGCCTGTAGTTCCAGTTATTTGGAAGGCTTAGGTGGAAGGATCGCCTGAGCCCAGCAGGTTGAGGCTGCAGTGACCGTGAGCGTGCCATTGCACTCCAGCCTGGGTGATAGAGTGAGACTCCAACTCAAAAAAAAAAAAAAAAAGGAAAAGAAAAGAAAGTGGTAATAGGTACATAGGTAATCAAAGAATAAAGCTTGTTATGTTTTTGTTATATTTTCTGGACAACCACACATGGGTATGGTACAGGACATTCTTTATTCTTTTGGCCCAGTCAGCTTTGTTGAGCCTGTTGCCAGTGCACACATCTGGAGTCCCAATTTCCTTCATGGCAAATTTTTGGACCACTCAGAGTGCCCAAGGGGCATGCTTCCTGAAGAACACTCCATGGATGTGCTTGTGAACGTTGATGGTACATTTCCGGGTCACCAACTTACTGATGGCAGAACAGCCTTTCTTCTTCTCGCCACCCTTCTTTGTGGGTGCCATTCTACCAGGCCCAAGTTGGAAAGGAAGAGTGCAAGGAATTGTGGGAGAAAGCAATACTACTGAATTATAGGCTGGGTGTAGTGGCTATGCCTGTAATCCCAGCACTTTGGGAGGCAGAGGCAAGAGGACTGTCTCTGAGTTCAGGGGTCCTAGACCAGCCTGCGTAACTTGGTGAGACCTCGTCTCTACAGTTACAAAAAAAAAAAAAAAGCCAGGCTCAGTGGCTCACACCTATAATCCCAGCACTTTGGGAGGCTGAGGTGGGAGGACTACCTGAGCCCATGGGTTCGAGATAAGCCTGGGCAACTTGGCGAGACCTCATCTCTACAATAAATCAAAAAATTAGCTGGGCATGGTGGCAAGTGCCTGCGGTTCCAGCTACTTGGAAGGCTGAGGTGGAAGGATCACCTGAGCCCAGCAGGTCAAGGCTGCAATGGCTGTGAGCATGCCACTGCACTCCAGCCTGGGTGACAGAGTGAGACTCAAAAAAAAAAAAAAAGAATACCAACTTCAACTCAACTTCACTCTCTGGAGGAGTGTAGGCTGTGAAACTGGAAAGGAAGTAATTTTATTGCTGTATAATTCCATGTGATTTAATGTTACGTCAGGTTGACTATGCTATCTAAGATAAGTATCACTAAAAAGCATCTTTAGTTCTAAATATATTGAATACTGTACAAGTTGACAAATACTAAAAAGGATGGCTTGCTACTCACATGCTAGCCACTTTTATGCAGAATGTGAGCTCAGTGTTGACAGAAATCTCCTATTTAAATATAGGCAATAAATTCAAATTTTCACATACAATACTGACTAAACACCCACACATCTGTACCTGGCCTGCGGGCTGTCTGTTAGAAGTTCCCTGTTTCTGAATAACTTTCCTTCTGTTAGCCTGTACTCTTCAAAAATGTGTCATGATATATAAATAAGATGAGGCAAAGGGGAGCATTCTAGGTTAGGAGAGATTAAAATAACACTATGACAACCAAATGAAAAACACAAAGTCTTCACTTTAAAAAAATTTAATTAATTAATTAATTTTTGAGTAGAAGTCTCACTCTGTCATCCAAGCTGGCGTGCAGTGGCACACTCATGGCTACCACAGCCCTGACCTGCTGGGTTCAGGCGATCCCTCTGCCTCAGCCTTCCAAGTAGCTGGAAATACAGTTGTGTGCCACCATGTCCAGCTAATTTTTTTTTTTTTTTAAAGAAAGCAGGATTTATTGAGAGGACAGAAAACCTCCCACAGTGGGTTGGGACCCTAAGGGGATACCCTAATTTTTCGATTTACTGTAGAGATGAGGTCTCATCAAGTTGCCTAGGCTGGTCTCGAACTCATGGACTCAGGCAATCCTCTCACCACTGCCTCCCAAAGTGCTAGGATTACAGATGTGAACCACTGCGCCTGGCACAAAGTCCTCATTTAACGTGGTCAATAGGTTCTTGGAAACTATGACAAAGCAAAACGATGTATAATGTCTTCAAATAACATCATTTTTCTAAACACTGATGAGAAAAAAAACCTGGTTTCATTATACGTCATTTTGCTTAATGTTGATTGCCAAGTCTATCAATGACGTTAAGTGAGGACTCACCATATTTGACTCAGAATGTTAAGTGAGGACTTAATGTATGTGATTCAGGGTTGAAAAACCTTCCTGGGGAAACTGGGTGATATTATTAAACCAATGTTAAATTTCTTGGGTTTATTAATGTTATAGTATTGTCACTGGCAGTAAGACATACATCATGAACTCCTTGATATGATGCTTTGAGAACACAATATAATTTTGATGATAATCTGGCCAAAATGTATAATCATATTCCAAAATCATGAGGAAACATCTGATACTCTAATTCAGGGACATTCTATAGAAAGCTAACTAGTACTCTTCAAAGTGTTGAGACTATGAAAGACAAGAAGGAATGAAAACTGCCACAGATTGGAGGAGAATAAGAAGAAATAACAACTAAGTACAATGTGGAATCCTAGACTGGATCCTCAAACAGCAAAAAGACAGTAGTGAGAAAAATAACTTGAATGCGATGAAACTGGAGTAAAGTTTGTAGTTTAATGTATAGTATTATAACTAATAATTTATTGGCTTTGATAACTGTACTATGGTTAAATAAGATGTTAATATTGGGGAAGCTGGGCATGATAGCTCATGCCTGTAATCCCAGCACTTTGGGAGGCAGAGGCGAGAAGAGTGCCTGAGCTTAGGGTTTTGAGACCAGCCTGGGCAACTTGGCAAGACCTAATTTCTACAATACATCACACACACACACACACACACACACACACACACACACACACACACACACACATATGTTGGGAAAAGCTGAATAAGAGGTATATATTAACTCTCTACTACTTTTGCAACCTTTTTGTTAGTCTAAAGTTAGTTCAAAATAACAAATAAAAAAGGAACGAACTACTGATACATGTAACAACATGCATGAACCTCAAAAACATTGTGCTTAGCGAACGAGACTTCACACAAGCATACATACAGTACAATTTCATTTATGGAAAACTCTAAAACAGTCAAAACGAATCTATTATAAAATAAACCCAAACAGCATCTGCCTCTGAGGAGAAAGGGGCAAGAATTGATCATAAAGAGGCATAAGTGGTGTGTTTTTGGGGTGGTAGCAATGTTCTATATCTTAATAGAAGTTTGGGATACCTAAAGTTATGCATTTGTCAAACCTCAGCTTGGTTGGGCGCAGTGGCTCAGTCTGTAATCCCAGCACTTTGGGATGCCGAGGTGAGAGGATTGCCGGGGCACAGGGGTTCAAGACCAGCCTGGGTAACTTGGTGAGATCTCGTCTCTACAATAAATCACAAAAACTAGCCGGGCATGGTGGTGTGTGTCTATAGTTCCAGCTATTTGGAAGACTAAGGCAGAAGGATCACCTGAGCCTAGCAGATCGAGGCTGCGGTGGCCGTGAGCGTGCCACTGCACTCCAGCCTGGGCAACAAAGAGTGAGACTCTAACTCAAAAACAAAACAAAACAAAACACACACAAAAAAACCTTGTTAATGCACACTTAAGACTTGTACAGGCTAGGTGTGGTGGCTCACACCTATAATCAGCACTTTGGGAGGCTAAGGCAGGAGGAATGTTTGAGCCCAGGAGTTGAAGATCAGCCTGGGCAACATAGTGAGACCTCATCGCTACAAAAAAATCAAATCAAATCAAATCAAAAACTTAGCCAGCTGTGTGCCTGTAGTACTAGCTACTAAGAGGCTGAGGCAGGTGGCTCACTTAAGCACAGGAGTTCAAGATTGTGGGCCGGGCTCGGTGGCTCAGCCTTTAATCCAAGCATTTTGGGAGGCCAAGGAGAGTAGATTGCGTAAGCCCATGGGTTCAAGACCAGCCCGGGCAACTTGGTGAGACCTCATCTCTACAACAAATAAAAATTAGCTGGGCTAGTTCCGGTTACTTGAAAGGCTGAGGTGGAAGGATTGCCGGAGCACAGTAGATCAACACTGGGGTGAGCATGCCACAGCACTCCAGCATGGGCGACAGAGTGAGACTCCAACTCAAAATAAAAATAAAAAGATTGTGGTGAGCCGTGACTGTGCCACTGCACTCCAGCCTAGGTGTCAGAGTGAAACTCTAAAACAAAAACAAATAAACTATAAACAAGCATTGAACTCCAGTTCATGATATGCACGTCAAAGTATCGAGGGGGAAAGTATGTTGATATCTGCAATTTATTCTGAAATGCACCCCTTAAAATAAGATGGGTTAAAGCAGGGGCCAGCAAACTGCCACCTGTTTTTATAAATATTGATTTCCTGAAACACAGCCACACCATTTCATTTATGTATTGTCTGTCTATGGCTGCTTTCCTGCTACAAAGGCATAGTTGCATAGTTGTGACAGAAACACTATTTGGCCATTTAGGAAAAAGTTTGCTGACCCCTTTTGTTGAGGCATGGGTAGACAGTATATGATAGAGTAGCATAGTAAAAAAAATTTTTTTTTAAATTGGAGTCTCACTCTGCCACCCAGCCTGGAGTACAGTGGTGCACTCACGGCCACCGCAGCCTCGACCTGCTGGGCTTAGGCGATCATTCCGCCTCAGACTTCCAAGTAGCTGGAACTAAGGCACGTCACCATGCCTGGCTAATTTTTGTGATTTATTGTAGAAATGAGGTTTCATTAAGTTGCCCACGCTGGTCTCGAACCCCCAGACTCAGGTAATCCTCTCACCTTGGCCTCCCAAAGTGCTAGGATCACAGGCTGAGCCACCGTGCCCGGCCAGCACAGTAAAATATTAATGTTAGCATCAAGACAATCAATATATACATATTCCTATAAAATTCTTTAAACTTTGCTGTATGTTTGAATAACTTCAGTATAAAATGTTAGAAAAAATATCATTGAATCTGAAAATTCAGTCATCATTTTTCTTGTCTTTTTTTGTCAGGGTCTTACTGTCACCCAGGCTGGAGTGCAGTAACACAGTCATGGCTCACTGCAGCCTTGAACTTCCGGGCTCAAGTCATTCTCCCAACTCAGCCTTCAAGTAGCTAAGGTCACAGGCGTGTACCACCATGCCCCACTAACTTTGTAGAGATGGGGGTCTCACTATGTGGCCCAGACTGGTTTTAAATTCCTGGGCTCAAGCCATCCTCCCGCCTCAGTTGCCCAAGTAGCTGGGACTACGTGGGTATACCACCACACCTGGTAATTTTTTGTAGAAATGGAAGTCTCACTATGTGGCCCAAGCTGGTCTTAAACTCCTGGGCTCAAGTGATCCTCCTGCCCTGACCTCTCAAAGTGCTAGGATTACAGGTGTGAGCCACAGTGCCTGGCCTTAGTCATCATTTTTCAACACTAAAATGTAAAACAGTATTCTCTAGTACTAAGAAAACTCTGAATATTAGATTGACAAATAAATTTCCCTTACCACAACTCTGATGGTATACAATTTACAAGAGGCATTATTCACAGTTGATAAAGAAGCAAGTCTCCCTTCCATTTACATGGATAGGTCTTCCAGGGAAAACCAGCTAGCACAAACAAGTGTTTCTTAACCAGCCTTTCCTTGAGCTCATGATCCTTGTTTTATTCAGTCTCATACTAACAAGCTCTGAGTAAAGTTCCAGCTATTTCTGTAAACCACACAGGTACCAGACTGGTTTACAGACAGCAGGTTTGGTTGATTCCCTTGACTGATGCACCATGAACTCATGTCTGACCAGCTAGATTCTCAGTGAGGGATGTGGAAATGTCTTCAGAAGCCTGTTTTTGATGGAGGTGGGTAGTAGCAGAAATGTAATCCTAACCTTCCTGTCTCTGCACATTCTGCAATTTCTCAAAAGGCCCAGCACCTCAGTCATTCATGTGATTTTAGTCTGTGGCTTTCAAAGTAGAGGAGAAATAGGAAATCTGAAGATTCTCTATTGCTATAAACTAAATGTTTGTCACCTCAAAATTCATATGTCGAAACCTGACTCCCAACGTGATGGTGTTAGGAGGAAAGGTTTTGGGGAGTAGATTAGATCATGAGTGGGATCAGGGCCCTCATGAAAGAGAGTTCTTTCCCTCCTTCCATCATATGAGCACCCAGAGATAAGACGCCATCTATGTGGGCCCCTCACCAGACACCAAATTTGCTGGTACCTTGATCTTAGACTTCTCAGACTCCAAAACTGTGAGAAATTCCTGCTGTTTATAAGCCACCCAGTTTATGGGATTTTGGTAAACAGCAGCCTGAATACACCAGGATATTTATCCTCAGGATGTAGCCCTTGTTCTCTATTGGGGTGCCAAAAAAATGTATACACATTTAAAGCAATGTTATCTATATATTACTTTTTGAAGCTGAATTGAATTATGATACCAATGTGTAAATGCAGAAGTCAAACATGATTTGTATTCATCTTTTGTTATAGGTATATACTGAATATTACAATTTTAATACAGTGTTTTCCTTTTTTAAAAATGAATACACTTTTTTTGCAACCTTGGTATTTGTACCACCAAGAGAGGGAAGATAGGCTAGACTATAGGTCCTATGCTAAGTCCTAGAGAAACACACTATCCATAAGAAGTGCTCCACATCTAAGGTCTTCACTGAGAAGCAGTTATAAGAGGTGCCCCATACCTTTGTAATTGCTTACTTTTCTGGGTTAACTGCTATAGATGAAGGAACTCAATATCAGCATTTTCAGAGAAATCAATCTATTTTCAGCATAAACTCGGACCATCTAAACTAAGCCAGCGTTATGTAAACCTAAACATTTCCTTGCAACATGATCAAATTGCATGGTCCTCAAATTACCAGTATTATCTTGGAGGAAGTGCCAAAATAGCTCAGAAAAATAAGGTAGTCTACCCCTTGTCCCTGGGGCATACGTTAAAGACCCCTAGTGGATGCCTGAAACCTAACCCAATTGCTGTCAATCAAAACACATTTCTGTTGATGCCTTCCACCCACAAATTTAATGTATTTTCCATCTTAACCAAGCACTTATCATACACTGTGGTCATAACTTTTGCAGTTTGAGGTGCAACAGCAAAATTAGCATGAATTTCTTTTCCTTCACCATTTCAGGAATAGATTCACTTAAACGAAAAATTTTATGGTTTTTCTTTTCCTTTTTTTTTTGAGTTGGAGTCTCACTCTGTCACCCAGGCTGGAGGGCAGTGGCATGCCTGCTGGCTACCACAGTCCCAATCTGCTGGACTCCAGCGATTCTTCTGCCTCAGCCTTCCAAGTAGCTGGAACTACAGGCGTACGCTACCAGGCCTAGCTGAATTTTGATTTGTTGTAGACAAGGTCTCGCCAAGTTGCCTGGGCGGGTCTTGAACCCGCGGACTCAGACAATCCACTCACCTCGGCCTCCCAAAGTGCTGGGATTACAGGCTAAGCCACCAAGCCCGGCTGAGAATCTCATTTTTTAAAAAATGCTTTAACTGTTCCTGTCTTCAGGAAAAATCAAAACTTTTTAATATGCCTGAGACGATCCCATGTTTTTTCTCCTTTCTACCTCTCAGCATCTTTTCACATATTGCAACGTGAGTTATTCTCTCACTTGAGATACCTTCAGATATTGCTATGTTCTCTTCCAGGGAAATGCTTTCCCTTATCTGAATAACTTCAAGAATATGTGTAAACTTTATTACTTCAGGGAGATGTTTTTCTCTCCATAAAACAATAAAATCCCCCTCCTATATGTCCCCATCGCACTATGAACTTCTCCCACTTTGAAGTTTGTTATGTTTTATTATAATTAGATGTTTAATTGTGTATTCTTCCAGTTAGACTACATCCTGTGTAACGGCAGAAACAGCATCTGCCTTGTTGAATCATATATCCCCAGCACAGTACTGGTTCATGGAGAATGCTCTCAAAATAAATGTGAATATATATATCCACACCAATATAGAAAAAAATCCCAGAGTAGCAGCAAAGATGTACATGCTATTTTATAACTACAAATAGAGATGTTAATAGCAAACAAATATTTTTGCAAGTTATCTGGTATGTCTTTCCTTTTATAGATTGAAGTGACCAAGACTTTTGGTTAGATGAATCAAATGATATGTGTTTCTGTTCGTGATGCTGTTACGATTTTGCCTTTGAAAACTGTTTTTTCTCTGGGAGTCGGAGGATAGAAACGGGCCCTCTTTCTCCTCTCGGAAGCTACATGTATGTGCCTCTTATATCATTGCCATCATCACCACTACCATCATTATCTTCATCATGTTTGCCACCATCATCATCACCATCACAGCTCTCACTTACTGGCACCTGCAATATCCCAGTCCCTATGCTAAGAGTTTTTATTCATCTTATTTCATTAAATCTGAACAACAGTATGAGATCTTTCCTATTTTGTATAATATTACGGATTTTAAAATGTTATATTAGAGAGATTAGGCAGCTTCCTCAAGATTACTAAAAAAGTTTTGATCTATAGAAGCAGACAGTAGAATAGTGGTTGCCAGAGGCTGGGAAGTACAGGGGGAGGAGGGACTAGTGAGAGATTGGCTAACAGATGCAAAATTACAGCTAGGTAGGAGGAGTGAGTTCTCGTGTTCTATAATGCTGTAGGGTGACCGTAACTAACAACATGTTGTTGTATATTTTCAAATAGCTAGAACAGTAGATTTTGAATGTACTCAACACAAAGAAATAATACATGCTTGAGATGATGTATATGCTGATTACCCAGTCATTGTACCTTATTTACATGTGTCAAAATATCACATTGTACCTCACAAATGCATATAATTATGTACCATTTTAAAATAAAAAAAGCAAAAAAAAAAAAAATTTCACAGCCAATGAGTGACACAGCTGGAGTTGAAACTCAGATGTCTGTGATTTGTGTAACTGCTGTTAAACATTGTGTCATGGCTTTCCTCGGTGCAGTCATTTTTAAGCCTAACTCCATAATTCTTGCCATCATCAATATCATCCTATACTGAATACTCATGACATTCTTTAATATGTCTATCAAACGTCACGGTTTATAAATCACTTTCACATACTTGATTTCATTTAATAACAACTGGGTAATATTGATATGGTTGCCGGTCCAACTCACATCTTACAGCTAAGAAAACCATGCGTCAGAAATTAGGATACCAGTCCAAGGTCAAACTGTAATTGACAGATATCCACGTTTCTAGACAAATTTGTCTTCTCCAATATACTGTTACTTCCATGTATGCTTGCAGAAATTTGTTTGCATACAGCTTAGTGAACAAAAAATTATAGTAAAAAGTATTGCCTTCATGGGCAGTGTCCCTTTCACTCCAAAAAAGAACAAAACTGATTATCTTTCATTTTCCTCAGTCTGTATATGAGGTGGAGGCTGCTGGTTCCTTATATCATTTTTCCCTTCATTGGTTGGGGAAGGGGCAGCATGTCATCTAAAAAGCCAATGTCTAAGCTCCCCTTTTAGACATGATTGACCTTATAAACAGTTCATGAAAATTAGCAAAATGGGGGAAAATATTGTTTTGGTTAATGTCTCATGTGGACGTTACCAAAAAGTAATAAGGGCCATATATGTGATAAGATACACAGGAGATGATTGTTAACTGATTTTATAATGTTCAAATTAAGAGTCAGAGAAGTCAAAGGCTTGCTGTAGGTCATATATCTTGTAGGGCAACTAGGACTCTGATGATTAACCCTAAATCCAGTCCACTTATGTTCTCTTTCTCCCTCTCCTCTTAATTTTGAGTAGGAATTTTGGCTCTTTTTATGGAAGAGTGCAGGAACTCTAAAATGACACTGGTTTGAATTTGTTAATTCCCATATGGTCTGTAGAGTTAGTTCTTCAGCACTATTGAATTCAACTACATGCCTTTGTAGCCATATCTGTAAGCACCATTGACTATTAGAAAATGGTTTTGTAATATATTTTCCCATGGAAGGATAGAATGATATTTTAGTATTTTCTCTAGTTTGGTTGATCAGAATTCATTTTTTATAGTTGATTGATTAGAGAAGTTTATTTCAGCTTTATAGCTCATTATTGGCAAAGCCATCTTTGCAACTTCCTTCACAGTTTCTTGCTCAGAGACAAGCCCTGGGAGTGCCTTGTGGGATAAAACATAAAGTCTGGTAACTTGCTGAAATTCATGAGAGACAGTCTGACAGTCAAAGAGGGAAGATGTGGAGGTGAAACTGGTAGCCAGGGACACAACCAGGTTGCAGAAAGTGAGTTCCAGTAGCCTCTGGGCCAGGCCATGTCCACGGAAGAGAACAAAGCAAGGCTTGCATGGTTAAGCCACCTCTCTATAAAATCCAGAAGAGCAACCCAAACCATTCTTTCTCTGGCTCATTTTACCTTTGGTAATCCATTCAGAGTCCATTTTGGATGAGGATTCAGTAGTGTTCCTCTAGCCCATCAGCTCCTCCCATCTGTTCCTCATCAACAGACAAGAAGTCCCTGCTCTTCATGTAAGGTCCACTCAGAGTGTCACCCTTCTCTGCAGAGACAAAGCTACTCATCCGTGGAATTCCCTTCCTTCATAGACCTCATAGTATCTTACACTCTCTGTTCTCTCTATCGCTGATCCCACTGGGACCCAAATCCAGCCTCTCCTGTCACTGAATGGAGACCATGGTTATCAAGAGTGGCCCTTGGATCATCATTGAGGCTAAATAAAGGTATGAAGAAAAGTAACCTTCCTTGGTCTGTATCCAGGGTTGTGCATGGCAACTCTTTAAGATGTCTCTCTTCTTCTTTTATTTTATAAAAACATGTAGGGTGGGCATAAAGAGAAGGTGCAAGTCCATTGATAGCTCGACTTAAGCACCTCAGGCACCAGGCTAGCAGGCCTGGGGGTAAGGGAGAAGTTAAGTTCACAAAATTATAGGGGCAGAGCCTGGAAAGAACAAGGAAGAACCATGGTCAAGTAGGAAAGTGCTGAATGGACAGGTATGGGACTAAGGACTTGCAATGATGGCTAAGACCAAAGCCCAGTTAAATGCAGTGTGGGTGCTCTGGGAACCAAGGAGATGCTGACTTTTACGGTAGATCAGCAGACAAAGCAGTGGGAAACTGTCGCAAAAGCAGAGAGTGAAATCAGGCAAAAGTAGTCCATTTCTTGAAATGAGCAAACTCGAACTCCCAGTGTAAAAGGATAAGGAGATTATATTAGATGCTAGGTGCAGTGGCAGGGATACTTATGCATATTATATATTTTACTTCTCTTGAACCAACTATAGGTAATGTGATCACCTCCATTTTTCAGATGAGAAAAACGCAGTTTGCAACATGATTCTTTAATGCACACAGTACTTTATTACTGTTAAAGTAACGCAAGAAATTATGGTGAAGCAGAAGTTTCTTTTATGCTGTGACCATGTCAGATGTGAGCACTGTTCCTATCTTTCTTAGATTTCTTAAGTAGCCAGAATTCTTAGGACAAAAAAAGTCAAGCTCAGCCACTCTCTGATGCCTGGAAGTAGTTTTTTCTTAACACCATGCCAGGGAACATTTTTGCTCTGTGAGCTGTTGTTGTGCTAGCCTCAGTCCTGGGATCAAAACACTTTACATGTGTTGGCCCTGGGAGGATGCCCATCTCCTCAAATGCTTGATTTAGTAAAAAACTAGTGTTTGAACTCGATGATGGGGGTCATCTGATTGACCATAGTTAGGATTGACATAGGCTGGGGTTGAATTCAAGAATTCAGAGCTCTCCCTTATATTTTCTGTCCGCTCTGAAAATGGAGTACTGAGAGGTGATGGATCTCGGTTTCTCTTGGAACAAGTCTATATAAGCAAAGTTATTGGCTAGTCCATGGTCAATGGTCAATATCTCTGTACGGCTTCATCCCTTACAGAATTGTCAACACTTGTATAGCAGATCCCCAACATTTGGAGAAAAGAGAGATCATGGCAATCTGGAAGTTTTCCCATCCATTTGCCTACTTTCTTTCCAGCACATCATGTTATCATGGAACTGAATGCCATAGATGTCAAAAACTATTTTTTTAGGTGGATTGCTTCTAGTTCTAATAGCCCTAAACATTGTCACTTTGTTTCCCCAGCCTTATGGATAGTAGCTGATTCTGAAGTTATTGCCTCTGTTGTAGTTCCTATTGTTTTAACAAAACAAACTACATTGGCATTTAATTGATGTGCTTCTGACTACTTCTAGAATAGAGATATAAGGAGTCTTTTTTTGCCCTCAAATTATCTTCAGTCTAAAAAGATATGATTTAATGTGCATGCTTTATATAGTCCCGTATTTCTTCATCTGTATATGTTTTGCTGATTTTTCACAATTATATAACAAATTATTGGCAACTGTCTCTGAAGTAGCAATATATGCATTGGAATTGGATCCCTGGTATATATCTATATGGCTGATTGATAGAGTTTTCCTGTGGCAGCCTATCAGTGACAATTTAGAGTTCAGATAGTTTAATCAATATTTTGTTTCTTCAGTAAGCTACTCTCAAGAATGAGAGTTATGTATTGATCTCTATTTCATGGCCCATTGAATCCTAATCAGAGGTTATGGCTCAAGTTAGGCCGGTCAAGGGTCTGTGGAAGGGTTAATAAGGATCCATTGAAAAAAGTGTCTGATTTCTTCATTTTTTGCACAAAAATGGAGCAAAGTAGCCTTTTTTTTTTTTTTGATGGAATGGAGCTACTCGAAGCAGCTTCAAGATTACCTCTTCCAAATACCATCAACATTCTGGAAAACTAGGAGGCAATGACCTGTTTCAGAGTCATAGCTCTGCCAGATTCTTATTGCCTTATGATTTTTCTACCTAAATTACCAAAGAATTATTTTAAACTTAAAAAATAGAAAAATAGGCCGGGCTTGGTGGCTCAGCCTGTAATCCCAGCGCTTTGGGAGGCCGAGGTGAGTGGATTGCCTGAGCCTGCAGGTTCGAGACCCGCCTGGGCAATTGGCGAGACCTCATCTCTACAATAAATCAAAAAAATTAGCCGGGCGTGGTAGCGCGCACCTGTAGTTCTAGCTACTTGGAAGGCTGAGGCGGAAGGATCGCTGGAGCCCAGCAAGTCGAGGCTGCGGTGGCTGGAAGCGGCCACTGCACTCCAGACTGGGCGACAGAGTGAGACTCCAACTCAAAAAAAAAAAAAGAAAAAAATAGAATGTGCTTATTTTGATTTTCTTGCATACTATTTAATCAGTATCATTGAGTTATACCTGACATCCAACAAATTGCACATGTCGAAGTTTGATAATTTTGAACACAAGGGAAGCCATCACTTCAGTGAAAAAATAAACATTTTTATGGGCCCCTATAGTTTTCTAGCGCTTCTTTGTAGTTCAATTTTTCCGTCATCCTCATACCCAAACAATCACTGATCTGCTTTCTGTCACTATCTATTAATTTGCCTTTTTCCAGAATTTTACATAATTGGAAATACATATTACATACTTTTATGGGGGGGAAAGAAATCTGGCTTCTTTCACTTAGCATGTTTGTTCTGAGAATCTCGCCTATTATCATATGTGTCAATGGCTTGTTTCTTAAAAAATTTTTGAGTAGTATTTTGTTGTGTAAGTATACCACAGTTAATTGATTTACTTGTTGGTTGCCATCTGGGTTGTTTCTAGCTTCTAGCTTTTAATAAAGCATCCCAAACAAGTAAATCTCCCATGGACAGTTGTGCTTTGTACAAACAAGTCTTCGCATGGAAATAGACTTCACTTTCTTTGGAGTAAAAATCTAGAAGCGGTAGGGGTAGTTGTATTCTTAAATTCATAAGATTCTATTTGACTTTCTTACAAGATGGTTGTATTATTTTATGTTGCCATCGGCTCTGTTTGCGAGTTCCAGTTGTTCCATGTCCTCAGAAACATTTGTTATGGTCAGTCTTTTTAATTTTAGAGATTCAAGTGGATGCTTTATGCTATCACATTGTGTTTTCTATTTGCATGTCATTGATGATAACCCCATCAGTAAATCCTCTTTGGTGAAGTGTCTGTTAAAATCTTTTATCTTTTCTTTTTTTTCCCAATTGGGATATGTGTCTTATTATTGAGTTATACAAATTCTTTCTATAGTCTGGATTTAAGTACTTCATCAGTGATATATTTGCCAATATTTTCTCTCACTCTGTGGCTTGCCTTTTCATTTGTTAACAATGGGTATTGAAAAGTCATTTCATTGTCTTAAATAGAAGAGCTTTTGGTTTAATGGATTTTCTCTATTGTTTTTACCTTTGCAATTTTATGGATTTCTGCTTAGTCTGTATTATTTCCTTCTGCTGGCACTGAATTAATTTGCTATTTTTACTTTGTTATGAATATGTCTATGTCATTTATTTTAATTTATTTAACTTTTCTAATAATGCATTTAATGTCACAAATTTCTCTCTGAGCATTGCTTCAGTTTGATTCCACAGATTTTGATATTGTGTGTTCCCTTGCATTTAATTCACAATATTTTCTAATTTCCCTTCTGATATTTTCTTTGACCAATGGTTTAATTATGTTTTCAGTTTCTAAATATTTAGAGAATTTTCAGATTTTGTTGTTGTTTATTTTTAATTTATTAAAAATAAATTATTTAAATTAAAAGTATTGTGTTCAATTATATTGGTTAATTTCAATAATATTTTTACATTTATTAAAAATAATTTTATGACTTAGAAGAATATGTTCTATTTTAGAAAATATTCCATGTGCTCTTGAAAAGAAAATGTAGTTTTCTTTTTGTTGGAAGGTGGAGTATTCCATAAACATGAATTACATTTCTTTACATTATTGTATTATTTGAATTTTCTAATTTTTTGCCTATTTATTTTTATCAATTATTGACAGAGCAAATTTTTAAAATTTCAGGAATAATTGTGACTTTTAAAAATTGCATATTTCTAGTATTTGCAGGTTTTTAAATGTACTTTTGAGTGCCATTAGTGATTAATTTATTATTTTACAGTGACCTTTTCATATTTAGTATATATATTGATATACATATGGAGGTATGCATGTTTCTATCTAAAACAACTCTATGCGTATTATAAGAATCTCATAAAAGACTTCCACTTCCCCATTCTGGTCTTTGAGCTACTTACTTTAGCCATATATTTTACTTTAACATGTGTTTTAAACTTGACAATGCATTGTTATTGTTTCTGCTTTAAATAGCCAATGATATTTTAATAAGATTTTAAATAATAAAATTAAGTTTGCCAACATATTTACTATTTCTGGTGCTTTTCATTCCTCTATATAGGTCCAAAGATCCAATTTACTTTCCCATGAATGAGTCTCTTTTACATCAGTGCTTATCTGATGTTAATGGATTCTCTCCTCTTTTGTATGCCTGTAAAACTTTTCAGTTAATTATAAATAATAATATATGTGTATTATGTAATTATAATATATATCATTTAATAATGATTAATAATCAATTTTACTTATAAAGATTCAATGAGTATTTGTATTCTTTTTTTACCATATGGATACCAATGAGTATCCATATTCTCTTTCTACCATGGTTTTGAGGGAATACATTTTATCACTTAAAAACAGCTTTTCTCATTTTATTTACTTTTGTATATTTTATTGAGACATAATCAGTTATATCTACTTTCATTTTTGAAAGATATTTTTGCTGCATATAGAATTCTAGGTTGACATTTTTTTTTCTAGAATTTTGTTTGTTTTGAGACAGGCTGGAGCAATTGTGGCTTACTGCAGTCTTGACCTTCTGGGCTCAAGTGATCCTCTCACCTCAACCTTCCTAGTAGCTAGGCTACAGGCATGCACCACCATGCCCAGCTAATTTTTTTTTTTTATCTTTTGTAGGGACAAAGTCTTGTTTTATTGCCCAGACTGGTCTCAAGCTCTTGGACTCAAGCTGTCCTCTTGCCTTGGCCTCCCAAAGTGCTAAGATTATAGATGTAAGCACAATCAACCCTTTTTCTAAACTTTAACAATATTGCTTTGCTATATTCTGGCTTGTGTTTTTTCCTATTTAACAGTCTGCAATTTGAATCATCTTTGTTGTTTTGTGTGTAATGTATCTTTTACTTCCTATGACCGTTGTTAAGATTTTTTCTCTATCACTGTTTTGCTACATTTGGGCTATGATGTATCTCCTTGTGGTTTTCTTTATGTTTCTACTGTTTGGGATTTTTTGAGCTTCTGGAGCTATAAGATTATAATATTTATCAAACAACTAAATTTTTTTTAGCAATTATTTATTTCAAATTCTTTTGGTCTCATGTCTCACACTTTTTCTTCTGGAATTCCGATTCCATGCTCATTACAATGTTTGATATTGCTAATAGCTTGCTGTTGTTCTGTTTATTGTTTGAGGTTTTCTTCCCTCTTTTTATTTTGGATACTTTGTTCTGTCATGTCTCCAAATTATTAAGTTTCTCAGCATCTACTCTGTCAGTCAGTGCACTTTTATGTCAGACTTTACAGTTGCACTTCAGTCTAATCTTTAAAAAAAATCTTCTACTTATCTTTTCACCATATTCATATTTTTCTCCACCTTCTTTAACAAATTGAGTTGTATTAATAGCTGTTTTAGCATTCTTGACAAAATTTAATTCTATCATCTTCATTATTTCTTTGAATTATTTGTTATTGATGGACTTTTCTCCTTGCACATTTTTCATGGTTCTTTTCATGGCTAGTAATGTTTAATTGTATGCCAGTCATTGTACATTTTAGATGCTATATTTTGTTTTATTTCTTTAAATAGTTTTGATCTATATTCTTGGACATAAGTAAGAAACTTAAAAGTTTGTTTGTAAGCTTTGTTACACGGGTCCAGAACAGCTTTTAGTTTAGAACTAATTTGTCCCAATTTGTGAGGCAATACGTTCTTGAAGGCTCTACTCCAATGGCTGGCACACTTTTTCTCTTGAAGACCAGATAATGAACATTTTATACTTTGTGGGACAAATAATCTTTGTTGAAGCGGTTTAATTTTGCGGTTGCAGTATAAAAGCAGTCAGATTACAGGTAAACAAGTGTGTAGGGCCATGTCCCAATATAATTTTACTTACAAAAATAAGGTGGTATGCCAGATTTGGTCTGTGGGCCATATTTTACTGACTCCTACTGTACTTAATGCTAAGTGTTAGGAACTTTTTCTATTGTGGCTGTTGGGAACATGGACTATTCCCATCCTTTGGTGAGCTCTGGAGATGATTCTCCTGGCTTTCTAGTGCTTCTTTCTCTAACTTCGGGAGTCATTTTACACGCATGTGCAGATCAGACATCAAAGTCTCATGGAAATCCTCTAATCTCTGATGTTTACTGCCTTCTCTTTAGTAATCTGCTTCATGAATTTTGAGAATTCTTAGTTTTCTTAAACTCTGACTTCTGCTTCTTCAACTCAGGAACTGCCAGGTGCTGCTTGGGTTCATCTGCTGTATACTGCAGATTCTCTTTAGGCAGTAAGCTGGGAAATTTTAGGGATCTTTTTACTTTGGTTTCGGATTCTTAGTGACCACGGCTGTTATTTACCTGTTGTCCAGTGTCTGAAAACTGCTATTTACTATATTTTGTCTTTTTTTCTTCTGTTGTTTCAAAAAAAGTGTATAAATGTGGTTCCTGTTAGTCCATCATGACTCAGAGCATGTCACCTCCGTTTACAAAAATACTTTATGCATACTTTCAAATTTTTATTTATAAAGCCTCAGTGATTATTCATATTCTCTTTCTACCATGACTCCATGGGAATGGATCTTGACACTTAAAAAATAGATTTTCCTCATTTTATTTCCTTTTTGTATAATTTAGTTCTAAATTATCAATTATATCCATACAGACACTTGAAATTAGTAGTCATTATTCACTTTGGTAAACATTTATTAAAATAAAGCTTCTGAATCTTTCAACATTGTTCCCTCTAAGTGTATAAAAACTTCTAAATGTAAGTGGAAATATTTCTGCCTTGTTTTCACCTCTCACCTTTTTTCTACTAGCTCACCTTAAAGTGTATTCTGCTAATATTACTCTTGATACCTACAATTTTATTTTTATATTAATGAAATTTCGTTAAGGGACAGGTTATATTATCCCTGATTTTGTAAAGAAGTATTTTCTTATCAAATTTTAGTTTTAGGCTGAGAAGGTGGAAGGGAGGTTAAGAGAGTTTGGGCGCAGCTTACACCTTATCATATAATTTCAAGATTAAAATAAGAGTGGCAATGGGTAGAAATCTAAGAGAGCAACAAGAAGATAATCCAGGTTGACATTGCAACATGGACTTACAGGGAGCAATTACAATGTCAGGGCAACTAAATATCAAGATGTTCTCAACTGAACGACAGAACAAAGTGATGGTTGGGCTCTTGGTTTGATCTCATCTGCACTTTATCTAGTAAGACTTTTTTAGTATTTGTAAATGTAGATCATACTCTTCTATTGTTCCATGTCTGATGCTCTTGACTCTCATTTTTTTGCATGCCTTTTGTTATTTTCCCTGAGATAAAAGGGAAAAGGATGAGATGGGTTTTCACTTCAAAGGGGAAAATAAAATAAGCTATTCTGGGTCTTTTAAACCTTTTAGGATTACACGAGATTACAGTTGCTACATCCATTAAACACTTCATTCAGTCAACACTTACTGGGTATGTTTGGCCCTCTGTAACCACAGGTTTTGCATTTGAGGATTCAAACAACCGAGGATCAAAAAATATTTGAAAAATAAACAAATAAGCATACCACAATAAAACTAATACAAATAAAAAACAACAAAGTATTACCAACTATTTTCCTAGCATTCACATTGTATTAGGTGTTACAAGCAGTCTAGAGAAGCTTTGAATGGGAGTATATGGAAGAATGTTTGTAAGTTATAAGCAAATACGACATCATTTTAGAGAAGAAATGAGCATTTGACTATCTGCAAGGGTCCTGGAATCAATATCTCATGGATACCAAGGGACGACTGTACTTGCTATTTGGTAGATGCTGTACTAAGTACGGGGAATATAGTGATTATTATATGTCTTTTAACTTTATAAATGTTAGTACCTGGCTGGGAAGATAGACATGTAAGTAGGTAACTGTACTTATAATCTCTGGTATTAGGGGTGTATGTGAAATACTCAGGAGCCCTGCTGAACAAATAGCAAGTCTTATAGTGCCTTCTTAGTAAGTCCATTGTCTATAATTCTGGAAATCTTTATCTCACAACTTGACGATATACTCCATATTTCAACTGATTGCCCGTTATCTGCAATTTACTCAGAGAAAAGGACATGATGCTATTTTCTTCTTTGAGTCATCAATTTCCTTCTTCCTATTTTTAATATTATAGATTAAAACACTATTTTACTTTTTCTTGACTCTAATTTAAATCTGTTTTGGAGGCAGTACTTTTACAATTTAAATTTTAATATTCTACTTTTCGAGTAGCTGGAAAAAAACGTTTCCAATTATGCTTACTTAGCCCTGGAGGATGGATCATCATGATTAGCACTCTTGTGGCGTGCAAGAGATTTTTCCTTATTTAATTTCTAGTCATCTAGAGCAGACAAATATTGACTTGGTAAGCAAGTATCACCAAATAATCTTAGGACTGGTATTAGGTAGTTTTTTTTTTTTTCTGTTGCCAGCTTGTGAACTGGTATGATTACCCCCCAGCCTCCCCCCATGTCTTTTTCTTCTTTTGAGCACATTAAATTAAGTTAATCTGCCACCTTCTAAGGCACAGAAAAGAAAAAACAACTGCATCCATTGTGATAGAATTAATATGAGGATATCGGGCTATTTGGAAAGTTTCTAATGGATAAAAAACATCAAGATGCTTCTGTTTGCAGGTGTCTTCGAAACCCTGGTAGCATTTAAATTTGGGGGTAGGAAAAATAAGCTCAGGTTTCTTCTAGACTGGTAGTTGTAAGGTATACATCTGAATTAAAACATCTGAATTAAAAATTACTTTGAGAGATGAAGTCTGTTCTACCAAAATTACACATGAATTGCTATGGTGAATCAGCTTTATCATTGACCTTGGTATTTGTTCTTTAATAGCCTTCCTAAAAATGTATCTGGTGGGTATTATTTCTCGCATGAGACTCAGGTCGGATGCATGCTGGGGAGTGTAGAGTGAGACCAACAAGAGGAGAAATAGACCCAATATGCTGCTGATACCACATGGGTGATCAGAAAATCTGGTGCTAAGGGGTCAGGCAAGCTCTGCACAGTATCAGAGGGCATTCATATTTGAGAAGGCTTAATCCAGCAGGTTGGGACCAGTGTTGAAGGAGAAGGCCCAGTAGCATCAATGGCTAGCAGCTGAAGGTGTGGGGAGAAAGATCAGTTCGTCAGGGGAATTTCAAGGATGTGAATGAAGACTGGCTAAGCCAGGAAATATCCCAGGAAAATATATAAGACAGGACCAGCAAAATGGGGGTCAGGGTTAGAGGAAGGCTGTTTGTGTATACATAGAGAAGATGGGAGAGGAAAGAATGCACAAATAGGAATGGAACTCCCGTAGACATGGTAGATACCATTTTATGAGAGTGAGATACTTTCAGTGGCTGCTGATGTCATACTCTCTAGTTGGAGTGAGGCTTAAAAACAAGACTAACTGGGGCTGAGTCCGCAAAAGAGAAGGTGAGGCAGCCAGAAGTCAACTCTTGGTACTCCTGTCAAATACATACATACATACATACATACACACACACACACATAAAATCTAAGGTCTTATTCTAGCATTAATTTCCTTTATAGTCATTATCTTCACTCTCTTTCTATTTTTTGCTTGGATTACACTTTGCTGGTAACAATTTGCTGTGAAAAGTAAAATGTCCTTTTATTCTAGTCTACGTAAGGGTTAAATTAAAAGATATCAGTAAGGTCTCTTCCAGCTCCAAATATCTATGATTTCTCTCTCTCTCTCTCTTTTTCTCTTCCTTCTTCTCTGTCCCTCCTTCCCTCCCCTGCTGTGTGTGTGCATGCATGTGTGATGTTAGATCATAGATATCTAGAATTATAAGAGACCTTACTGATATTATTGGTTTTATATACATAAAGGCTTCATATTATATATACAAAAGTTACATATTTTTTATATTTAAGTATATATGTAAAAGATACGCACTGGTGAACCCCCCGAAACTGAAATTACTTTTTAAAGGGAGGACCCTTAGTATACACTAGGAATTTGTTCCTCCAAATCAAACAGTCAACCACATTTTTTTTATCTGGAAGTTTTGAGAAGGCTGCATCATGATTTGTGGAAGAAACTTTCCAAGTTGTGGCAAATAGGTGACTGGTCGTCCACCGTGACAGCATACCCACCCCCACTGTGCTGAATGTTCAGCAGTTTTTGACCAAAAACATCATGACCCCTGTGCCCCACCCTCCCTATTCAACTGATCTCGTTCTGAGTGACTTTTTGTTTTGATTCCCTGAATAAAAAAGTCCTCAAAGAGAAATGTTTTGCTGATGTGAAGAGGCGAAACAAAAAATGGCAGAAGCACTAAAAGGCATCAAAATTGGTAAGTTCAAAAACCGTTGTGAGCAGTAGAAAAAGCATCTTGATAGGTGTATTGAATCAAATGAAGAGTACTTTGAAGGTGACTGAAGTTTAAACATGTAAGAATAAATACACAATATTTTATTAATAAATTATGTTTTTTGGGTCCCCCCTCATATTTGTATATCCATGCATACAGGTACACAGAGATAATGATATTATTTACATTATTTAAGAAATGTGTTTTGAGTCAGCCTATTCAAAAAGCAGGACTTTATGCCAGCATCCTTTAACATTAGAAATTCCTACTTGCTCAGTAGAGACCATTCATTATATTTTTATTCAATAATATAACGACTGCATTTTAGACACAGGATTAGGCTTCACAATACAAAGATAAGATGTGGTCATTATTGAAGTCTTGCAGCCAACAGGCACAAAAGGGTTTGATTCTTCTCCATGTCTAGACCAGATGGGCTCCTTAATCTGTAATTAAGCATCAGTTGGCGTTGCCAGATGACCAGCAGTTTTGTTGCCTCACCCTGGACAAGTCCCTTCAAGGAGCCCAATAGATGCTTTTTCCAGATAAGATACATGTTTGATTGATTTGGACTGATGATCTTTTCCTGAATAGGGAAACTCTTTCTTCCTAGTAAATGTGTCCTGGTTACACCCAAAACTAGTCCTAGCTTGCTTTCTCCTCTTGGTTATAAGCTCCCAGCATGCCATGTGGCTTTAACAAGAATGGTGCCAAGAAAAAAAAATGATTAAAGTTTTACTTCTAGGTTAAAAAAAGGAATAATATGAATATGCCATTTTATAATACTTAAACTCCTGTTCATTCTGTACATATAATTTTTAAATTTGCCTTCTTCCTTTCTGAATGAAGAGTAAGAGGTAACATGTCATTCAGAGAGGTATAACTATGATGATATTTTAGGCTTCAGATCTTATACAATGGTGGGAGCTGGTGGAGGAATCCATGCAATGGGTGTATGTTGAGTCTGGGTTGAGCCTGATGCCATTATGAGTCCACCAGACTGAGAGAGGAGAAGAGATGAACACATACAGGGGCAAGGAGGAAAAAAACAAAACCAAAAATAAAAATAGAAAAACAGAACCGGAAAGGATGATCTCATTAGAACATGTCTGTCTTTCCTCACCTGTTTCCGTGGGTGACTAGCAGAAGATGTGCCCTTTGCCATGGGATTGCAGATGCTCTTGTTTCAGGGAAAGTAACAAAAGGACAAGATCTGGGAGGACCAGGAGTTAATGTGGGTTCAGGTGCTGTTGCCCACCACCATCGTAGGACCATCATAATGACCTTCACAGTGTAACAATATGGCGGTGGTTCGTTTCCCAGTTTTCAGTCTTGTACAAACATTGGCAAACTCTTACCCAGTGCCACATCAGGAGATAATTCTGGGAGATGTCGTTGCAGTTTAGCTAAACTGGCTCAGTATGAAGCCACTACAGTTCACCAGTTGTCTAATTGTTAACCATTCACACTTCTTTTTAACAATATTTAACTTTCCTATAAAGACAAGAGCAAAATCATGCTTTCACCTAACATGGTATAACTATCTCATGCACAAGTACGAGAACACACTAACTTCCTCCCCAAAAGAAGATACAAAATCATTTTTCAATCTTTGATACTCTTTTATTCCCCCCGAGTTCCACTCCCCCATTGATATCCTGTAATTTTCGTGATGAGATGTGGATTGACAACTATTAAAACACCATATATTAAATTTTATGGATAGGACATCAATGTTTTGTTCATGGATGGATCTTTAGGTAATAGCTTGAGGGGCCACTTTCATTTCCACCTTTTGATCTCCAGATTCATGAATCTTGGTGACAGGAAGACTAGCCAAGCCAAGCACACTGTTGGTCCCTGGTTTGGAGTATATATAAAATCTTAATGACATTAGCCAAGTCCTGAAAGGTGTTACCATTCAGGTGGCACCATGACTGAGTCTCCGAAAAGTCATTATTCTGTTATTCTGTCAGCTTTTAGGGTAACAGAAACATTGAAAGTCTGGTGAATTCCATGAGTGTGGGCTTATTTCCACTTAAATACAATAAAATAGGTGCTTTGGTCAGAAGCTGCACTATCCATAATATCATGACTATAAATAAGGCAATTTATGGTGAATTTAACAGAAGTGTTGCAGTCAAGACAGAAAATTCATATCTAGAATAAGTATCTACTTTCTACTTTCCAGTGAGAACAGAATGCTGCTCCCTTGGGATGGAAGCAGTCCAAGGTAATCAACCTAGTAGCTAGCTAAGCCTTTCTGGCTGTTATTACTGGGGTCTGTGCTATTGGCTGTTGGACATTATCACTGAGTCAGCCTTGGTAAGTGAAGTCCATGTTGCTAAGCACATGCATAATTGATATTACACTGCTGTAGCCACTTTGTTGATCAACCCACTGGAAGGACAGTGGTGGTTGAGAAAAGAAGCCAATTGATGTTCCTAAAAAGGATAATTTTATCCACCTATATTCAGGTCCTCTTCTGCTGAAGACATTCTTTGGTGAACACTCATATGGTGCACAAATATCTGAGGTGTTCTCATACCTCTTCTCAAGTTCTCCCGATGGCCACTTTTTCAATCTTGTTTCTTCCAAGTCCCTGACAGTCCTGCTAAACCATTACTCACTCTTCATAAATCAGACACCTCTGGCCATCTTTCCCTAAGCCTTCAGGATGTGTTTAAATTTCCTCTTCTATAGCACTTTGATTTGATCACAGAATGCCAACTTTTTGGCTTGGTAGATCAAATAATCCCAATAGATAACGGGCGACTCAAGTCACATGGTAATTTAAAGGTCCTGGTTAGGCATTCATTTTCTAGTAGGTCCCAGTAATAAGCCGGAAGCTGTTTCTCAGAAAAAGAAGAAAAGTTATTGTTAGAAGATGGTATAACTTTGATCCAGAATCCTAAGGATCTGTAGTGCGATTCACCTAGAGTTCCTGCCAAATGCCTATCTGCCTTCGACAATTCAATCACCAACAGATCTGCTGGGTCACACAGCCTGACTGACAGAGCAGCTTGCTTGACAGGCTGGACAGGTTGCAGAGCCTTTTTTATTCTGTTCCCCACTCGGTATGCTGACAAATAAAAAAATCTGAGCTTAGGCTTGGGGCCAAAACTAGATTTAAAATTCAGCAGGTTCTGGAATACCTTATGAAGCCTTTAGAAAAATAGTGAGTCAGTTTTTCCTTGTCAGTGAAATAATTCGTTTGTTATTTTCTGATAGCTTGGAGAATTATGCTTTTATTATTTTCTGTTTTCTGAATTTTCTATCAGTTGAAAACCTTAGAATATTTTTAAAGATGCAGAGTAAAACCAAGACTAGTTAGGTCTGTATTGTGATTCTAACCCTGAGCATATGGTTGATCCAATAAGTTTGTTGAATTGTTGTGTGAGCAAAGAATGAGCAAATAAATATACATGAGACAAATGTTCATATTGTATAAATAGGTAGAAGATATGAATTAAGTAGATATAAGATGGTTTATATAAACATGGATACCCTTAGCTACCTAAATAAATTATTGTTTTTTAAAAATTGTAATTTGTGTTCTTTTATACAGAATGGATGTGAGTGATCATAAATATATTTTAAATAAATTTTATTTTTAGAACACTTTTAGGTCTACAGAAAAGTTCAAAGATAGTAGAGAGTTCCCCTACAGCCCACATATAGTGTCCCTTCTTAATATCTCCCATTAGGATGGGACATTTGTCACAATTAGTGAATAAATATGGATACATTATTTTTAACTGATGTTCATATTTTAAAGATTTTCTTAGTTTTTTTTAACCTAATGGTGCTTTTCTGTTACGAGATCCCATTCAGAATATTACATTATAATTTGTCATCATATCTCCCTAGGCTTTCTTAGCTGTGACAGTTTCTCAGAGTTTTTTTGTTTTTGATAACTTTGAGAGTCTTGAAATGTACTACTCAGGTATTTGGTGAAATGTCCCTCAACTGGAATTCGTTTGATATCTTTAGCATAATCAGATTGCGGGAATGTGTTCTTGGAGGAAGACCACAGAGGTAAAAGACCACGTGCCATTCACATGGCATCATATCAAGGTCGAGGGAACAGACGATCAACATGACTTATCACTGTCGTATTAACTATGATCACCTGAGGTAGTGTTTGTCAGATTTCTCCACTCTGAAGTTACTCTTTTTCCACTTTTCATACTGTTCTCTTGGGAAGGAAGTCACTAAGCAGAGTCTACACTGAAAGCATGGGGTATTATACTTCCCAATTGAGAATGGAGCATCTACATAAATTATTTGGGATTCTGCTGCATGGGAGATTTGTCTCTTCTCCTCCATTTATTCATTCAATCAATCATTTATTGAAATCAGTGTGCGAATTCATAAATATTTATTTTATACTTTGGGTTATACTCCAATAACAATTTTGTTGTTCAAATTGCTCCAGTTTTGGCTATTGGGAACTCTTTCAGTTGGCCTTTGTGTTTCTTTGATATGAACATTGTGGGTTTTTTTGGAACACTTTCTTGCTTTCTGTTACTACAAGATGCTCCAGTTATAATATCTTGTATATTCCTGCCTCAGTCCTAGTGTTAAACATTTTCCCAAGGAGTTAGAAAATGGTATTTTTGTTAGAGAATGGAATGAGAAACGATTCTCTCAACGCACAGTACTAACCACTGTATGATCATGGCAAGCCACGAGTACAATGGCCATATTACGCAGCCATAAAGAAGGACAAAATTATGAACTTTGCAGCAACTTGGATAGATTTAGAGTCTATCATACTCAGTAACCTATCACCGAAACAAAGAACTGAGTACCACAGGTTCTCACTCATAAGTAGACCCTGAACATTTATTATAATACTATAAGAAAGGTATTGGCAGTAGTGGGAAACTGCCGACAGGGGAGAGCACACTTCATCAATAAGCGTACCTTATCTCAAACTAGGTGAAGTGGGGACCAAAGGGAGGCCCAAACTTTACCTGTACAATGACCATTTGTATACCTAACTCTGAATTGTAACCGACATCTTTAAAATAAAAATTTTAAAAATTAAAAAAAAAAATAAACGATTCTCTTATTGGAGAATGACATTAGAAATCAATATGTGGATGTGCTACTTGAATGCCATTGCTTTCAGGTCCCTCTAGCTGGCAAAGCAAGAAAATGCATGTGTATATACTATACTGTCTATGTACATATATTTATCAATATTTCTATATGCAATTAGCTATATTTATTTTAAGCTAAACATGAGAGCGTATTAATATTTGTAACTCGAATTCACTACCCTGTAGGACATTTTAGCTTTCTTACCTAGCTTATCTGTAAACACCCAACCCAAAATATGAGAAACCTGGCTTCTACCTTTTATCATCTATTTATGTAATTGTTCTACTCTGGTATACACATGTATAATGGTTTTAGAATTTTTAGCCCAAACTTTTATGGGAAACAACTTTATCAGCTAGAGTGCAGTGCCTCTGCAAGGTTTCCTTTGCTTTACTTTCAACACTTAACTTAGGTCAGCACTTACCCCTGTCCCTTCAATGAGATTATTTCACATACTTGTAGTATAATTGATTATTTTGTCATGATGTGCATAGATCATAGTATTCCTTAACATCCTAAATCATTTTTAAATTTTGCACACATTAAGGTTAAATCTTTATAGTGTAATCAGTTTTGACAAAAGCATGGTGTCATTGATCCATAATAAAAGTATCATACAGAATGGTTCATCTCCTGAAAAATATTCATTGTACCTCACCTACTCAATACACTCCCCTCCGATAAGCTCCTGGTAACCATTGATTTGTCAATGGTCTCTCTAATTTTGCCTTCCCCAGAATGATATCATATAAGTGGAGTCATTTAGACTTTCAGACTGATTTATTTGACTTAACAATATGCAGTTAAGGTTTATTCCTGATTTTGCATGACTTTATAGTATAATAACAATATTTCCTACTTATTGTATTTGATACTAGGATATTCTTGGGGACTTGCAGAAACTGGATACACTTCTTCTCTGAGAGCAGCCTAATTCCTAGAGATAGAAAGTCAATCTGTATCTTTCATATGCATACTGATCAACCCAGGTCTGTATCCCCCAACCTTCTTTATCCTCTTACATTCAAGCCACAATCTTGGTGCCCTAGTCATCCCAGGCCCAGGTACCAGACAACTAGGGACAGACTCTATACTTCAGAGTCCACTGAAATTATTCAAACTAGTTAATCCTGAACCTGCTTAGCCTGTTTGCCCTGCCTCACTCATTCCTTCCTGAAACAAGCAAACAAACCAACAAACAACAAAAAAACACAAGAAAGGCTCTTGCACATGTTTTCCTCTTGCTCCTCTGCCTCCTGACGGATCCTGGTACTTCTGTGTGTGGCCCCCATGGCATGCCATGACCTTTTCTCTTGGGACCTGTGGGTATAGCATTTATCCCTTTGCTCAGTCATCTACTGATCAGCTGGTCTTACTGTACCTAAACAATAGTGAAACCTACATTTTGAAACCCATAGTTCATTTTTTTAAATCACGAAGTAGTCATAATATTTCATCGTGTGAATACTCCACAGTTTGTTTATCCATTTGCCTATTGAAGGTTATTTTAGTTGCTTCTAGTTTGGTACAATTATGAATAAAGCTACTATAATCTTTAATATGTTTATTTGCTATCCATATATCTTCTTTTATGTCTATTAAGATCTTTGGTCTGTTCTTATTTAAACTGAAAAGCTTCTGCAAAGCAAAAGAAACCATCAAGAGAGTGGGGAGACAGCCCACA
>CAUYQG010185701.1:0-11882 GCA_963574415.1 Tarsius wallacei
TTGGAAGGCTGAGGTGGAAGGATCGCTGGAGCCCAGCTGGTGGAGGCTGGAGAGACTTCCAACTCAAAAAAAAAAAAAAAAAAGGCAGATGTGCCACCTGCAGGTCTGGTCTGGGTAGGATGCTTGACCTGGCGTGGGATGCAGCTCCTTTAAGAGAGGTTGGGGGCATGGACAGGAGATGCCCCTCCCAGAGGGCGGGTTCTGGACCCCGCTGTTTTCACAGTCTCATTCATTCACCAAATACTGACTGAGCGCCACTGCCTGACAGATGTGGTCCGGTCCCAGTGGTCGTGCTGGTGGAGTACTGTGGTCCAGGGAGCCTCAGTCTCCAGGCCCTGCGCGTCTCCGGTGGACCTCGGCCGGGCGGAGCCGCTTTTTACAACTAGGGGTGTAGTATCCGTTGGGGAGGCCACCTTTTCCCCTAAGGAGGGCGGCAGCGGCGGCGGGGCAGGTCCGGGCTGTAAAGTTCAGTCTGAGCCTGCAGGCGGACTGGTTATGGTTCCAGAGAGGCGGGACCGCACTTGCAAATCACTTGAACTGAGAGCGGTGGAGAGGAGGGGGCCCTGGACACTCATGTAAATCACTTGAATTGAGAGCAGGATGAGCTGCTTTAAGAACGCCCCCCGACAGGGGCGGAGCACATGTAAATCATCTGGACTGGGGGCGGGGCCAGGTCCTCTAAGGCCTCACACAGGGGCGGGGAATACATGGAAATTATTTGGAATGGGGCGCGGCCAGGTTACTAAGGCCATGAGGGGCGGACACACATGTAAATCACTGACTGTGGGCGGGGCTAGTTTATTTACAGCTCTCACAGGGGCAGAAGCACACATGGAAATCAACTGGAATGAGGCGAGGCCAGGTTACTAAGGCCGTGAGGGGCAGACATACGTGTAAGTCACCTCGACTGTGGGCGTGGTCGGGTCCTTTTTGACTCTCACAGAGGCGCGAGCACTCATTTGGAATGGGGCGGAGCCAGATTACTTAAAGCCCTCGTGGGCGGGGCACACACGTAAATCACCTGGAATACGTGGCGCCAGGCTCCCCAGAGCTCGCGGGACCGAGACGGCCTCACAGGGAACGGAGGTTCCCTTCCCCGCGCTGGGAAAGGGCACAGCCGGGAGACGTCAGCTCTCCACCGGGCCCGGACGGGGCCGGAGTCCAGGCGAGCGCCCAGGGCGTGTTTCCCGGGGCGGGGCCGGAGCGCGGGCCGCTGACGTCACAGGTGGGTTAAGTCGCCGTCCAGGCAGGACCGCTCGGTCGGCGGGGCTGGCGCGCCAGCTGCCACCGCACCCATGGCGGCGGCCAGAGAGCCGGACCTGCCACTGGAAGGCCCCGGAGCAGAGCCCACGCCCCCCACGGCCTGCCGCTTCTTCTTGGAGGGCCGCTGCCGCTTCGGGGCCCGCTGCCGCCAGCCGCATCCCGGGGCGCCGGCGCCGCCTGGCCGCAGCGCGCCGCCGGATGCCGGGGCCAAGAAGCCGCCGCTGCGCACGGCCGCGGCCGTTGTCCAGCGTATCCGCTGGGACCCCCGCCTGGACCCCGCCGACTTCACGGTGGGCTACGCCGACCGCTTCCTGGGCGTGCGCGAGGAGCCCTTCAGCGCCTTCTGCTGGGACCAGCCGCTGGCGGCGCTCGGGCCGGGCGTGCTGGCTGTGCCGCAGCACCGCGTGCGCTATTTCCGCTTCCGCGGCCGCCTGGTGTGGGACCGTGCCTCGCGCACCGACCTAGTCTTTGGCTCTGGCTCGGCAGCGGGGCGCGGGCCTACCATCCTAGATGCGATGGACGGCGGGGACGCTCACGATGGCGAGGACGCACGCGGGGCCGAGGACGCACACGATGGCGAGGACGCACGCGGGGCCGAGGACGCGCACGATGGCGAGGACGCACGCGGGGCCGAGGACGCGCAAGATGGCGAGGACGCGCATGGAGCCACGGGCTATGCGGTGACACAGGTGGGGTTGAGAGAGGAGGCCCTGGCTGCCCACGGGGAAGGGGGCGCCAAGCCAGCCTGGACAGGGTGTGAGGAGGAGCCCAGCGAGCTCGAGGAGGCCAAACCGAGTAGGCAGGGCAGGGCCGTCCGTTGGGTAACACCAACCCCAAGAGGGCACCTCACAGGAGACACCGATGGTGCACTGAAGCCAGCAGCGGCCACCATGACCACACAGCTGTCGGGCAAGGGCACGCAGGTCCCGGCGACCCCAGGGCAGCCCACTGAGGAGGCAGTCGCGAAGTGGGGCGCTGAGACCTGGCCTGAGGAAGAAAGGGCCGTCCCTGTGGCCCCTCGCCAACCCCGCCCCACGCATTTTGTGGCCCTCATGGTGACCGAGCCTGGCCTACAGGCAGAGGTGGCCAAGGCCCAGGAACACCTGGTCCGAGTTGCTCCGTCCTGTGCTGCGTTCCTGATGCCCACAGAGACCCTGCATCTCACACTGGCCCTGCTGCGACTGGCGGGCCCCGGGGAGGAAGCAGCTGCAGTTGGGGCTCTGAGACGGGCCCTCTTGGCCCCTGGACTTCAAGCACCCACAGAACTGAGATTTAGAGACCTGGTACTCCTGGGCCACCATGTGCTTTGTGCCCCACCCTCCCCTACGCTGGAAAGCATGGCACGAGTTCTGAGCCAGAGGCTGGAGGCTGAGGGGCTGAGAGTGCTACAGTCCCCAGGTGGGTTGCACCCCCACCTCACCCTGGCCAAGGTGCCCCACGGTTCCCAAGCCCACCTCTTCAAGCCTGGGTTCTGCCTGAGCCAGGAGGCAGGTAGCCAGCCCCTGGGGAAAGTCTGGCTGTGCCGTATGGGAAGGACAGGGGGCACCTACCAGCCCTTGGCTGAGATCCCTCTCGGGTGACCTTCCCAGACCTCTGGAGAAGGCAAATTGGATCCAGACCACCTGAGGAGACACAGTATCCGCGCAGGAAGGACAAAACAGGAACGCAACACACTCTCTCTCTCTCTCTCTTTAATTTTGGTTTCTCTCAAGCTTCCAAATGATGCTCAGTGCTCCAAGGAAAGAATGAAGGAAGGAAAGGGAGGAGAGGGGGGGAAGGGGAGGCAGAGGAGGAACATCTGGAAAAAAAGCAGCCTGACAGTCCAGCTGTTTGCAAACTCATAGCACATCCTCCAGTTACATGGCAGAAGAGGGAGGGAGGACCAAAAAGAAAAGGGGAGGAAGAAGAAAAATAACTTAAATAAACACACACAAAAAGAAAAGAGAAGGAAACATGACGTGAGCTGGTGATCCATGAAGGCAGGAGGGGTAACCATTTTACCTGTGCTGAACCAAGGGAGGATGGGAAGCAGGAAGAGGGAGGGAGGGAAGGGGGAAAAAAAACCAGAAGAAACATTGGGGGCAGGGGAGGAGGGAAACGGAGACAACTTAATACAACTTGAGACGAGGCGGCCCGGCCGGCGAGGTCCCGCGATGGCCTCCGGAGTCCTCAGTGCGGTGTGGCGGCGAACTGGTGCTGGCGTTGGCATTTCTGGGGTGGGGGGCCAAGGGCGGGGCATAGTCTCTAAGCAGCTCCCCTCACCCCACACACTGAGGCCCCAGAAAGCTGGGCAACAAGAGTCTGTGATGAGGCAGATGAGGCACAGGCGGTGGGCTGGTTTGCTGGGTGCCCCCGCTGCAGGCGGGCACGGCTGGACGGCCTGTCTTCTTTCCACTGGCCCCCCTGGCATGGGATAGACCAGGGCACCAGGTCGGGTACCGGAGTACAAGCTCGAAAGAGAGAGAGAAAAAACACTGAGACAACATTAGTGGAGATGAAAGGTGGACATGGACAAGCCTACAGACCATGCCCCCAACCCTCCGCTGTCCCAACCCTCCTCCCCCAACCCCATCCCTCTGAGGCAAAAAATAAAAATGTAGAAAAAAATCTCTGTACAGACTCCCCGGTGGGAAAACGGGGGCAGGGATGGTAGCTCTTCCTGGAGCCCACTCCCCACAAATTAATTTACAACCCAAGTCCATGGCTCAAAAACAAAATCCGCAAAGGCGGCACTGGGGGCTGCAGCCCCTGCCCCTCCCATCCCACCCCGGCCCCCATCCTCGCTGGGTGCTCAGAAGGCTGACAGCTGCGCCAGGCTGAGGCGGCAGTCGATGCTGGAGTTGTCCGAGCCCGTGTAGGCCAGGCCCAGGGGCTCTAGGAAGGCCCGGCAGGCGGCCTCGCCCTCGAAGGCCAGCTCGGCCTGCACGTAGGAGACTGGCAGCGCAGGGCGGAAGCTACGGAGACAAGAGGAGAAAGCGATGAGGCGGGCAGGCAGGGGAGGGCCCCACGAGAGGGAGTGAGGCCCCCCATTCGGGTACCCACAGGGCTTCCTCAGCACAGTACCTGCTGACTCCCCTACTCCTCCCTTCCTCCCCACCTCAGGGGCTCGGGGGGGCCCGGGGTGGGGTCAGTGGCCCCAGTCCCCAGCTGTGCCCCCCCTTACCCTCACTTACCTGCACAAGGGACCAGGAAGAGAGGGGACGGGAGGGGAAGGGCCCAGCGGGCTCCTCCGCTGGCAGAGGGGCAGGGCTAGACGAAGGGAGCAGCACATGGCCAGGGACAGGCGAGGCAGGGCTGCCAAGACCACTCTGAGGGACCCCAGCCCTCAATGCTTTCCCTGCCGGGGTCCAAGTACCTTGGAGAACCCAAGTACAGGAGTGCCAGCCAGCACCCACCACTTCAAACAGGCAGTTACTTTGGATGCTAGCAAGAAACACTACAGGTGAGCACCTGGTATGTGCTAGGAAACAGCTGTCCTCAGAGCTCCCCGAAACTCACTGGACCCTCTTCCACTGGATGTGTCTGCCCTACCCTTCCCACATTCAGGAAACAACACACATGAGCAAATGACACTAAACAATGGAACCCAGTTCTGCTCCAAGGCCTGAGCTTCGTCAAGACCCTAGGCTGGAGAGAGTGTGGCTCCATTTCCCAGTCTGAGCTGGCCTGTAGCCGCTGCAGGGGCACCATTCTGGGGACTGAGGAGGGAGGCGCCTGCCACAGAATGGCAATGGCACCCTCCTAGGTGGGGAGACTCTGAGAATGAGGCATTGACAGACCAGAGCCCCACCTACACGGGACACCTGTGGCTGTGTTGCCAACCAAGACAAACTACATATAAACGAATGAGAAAGTTCCCCAGCCATGTGTCCCTGTGCAGCACTGAAGCTTGGGAGATGCCCAGCATAAGCCTGGCAGGCCACAGGGAGCAGAGGGCCTCGCTGCCTCTTCCTTCCTCATCATCACCACCACCCCCCCACCCCCAAGCTAGTGGAGTCCCACATCTTCTGTTCCAGTGGCTCCTCCTACTCTGGCTCAGCCTCTCTCTCCACTCAGCTGGACCAAACCAGATCCCAGAATGAGTTTCCTAACCTTCGGGCAGAAGGTCCCTCCCTAGCTCCAAACCATTCTGTGACTACTATCTCCACGAGGAAAGGCCAGCTGGCCTGGCATTCAAGGTCCCAGGTTTACCGACCAAACTCTCTGACCAGGGTTGCTCAACCTGGGCAAGACTGACATCTGTGGCCCAGTGACTGTTGGGGGGCCATCCTGGGTGCTGCAGGATGTTTAGCAGCATCCCTGGGCACTATTCACTAGATCTCAGTCACATTCTCTTGCTTTGACAACCAGAAAGTCTCCTGACACTGCCCAATGTCCCCTGGGGTCCCCTCAATCCCCAGACTGAGCAGCATTTCTGCACCTCCCCACAGCAAGGCACACACAATGCCTGGTAAGGAGAACATGCTCAGTCAGTGAGGGCCAGTCCAGCCAATGACCTTTCGGCATCACCAGTGTGGCCCATCACGTGTCCCCTGGCACTCAGAGGAGCTGAGGGGATGAAGCCTTATCCTATCTATTATGCCTGTGTCCCATCTAGTTAGTCTCTACAGTGTGGGGCAAGGGAGATGTGTGAAAGGCAGATGGGACCTCGAAAGGAGGGAGCCCAGAGTCCACAGGAAGGAGAAGATGAACTGGGTCCAGGAGGGGTGAGTGGAAGGAAGAGAAGCAGGGATGGAGCAGGGAGACAGTAGTGGGAGGGGAAGAGAGAAGGGAGGAGGGACCCAGAGCACAGGAGTGGTGTGAGGAGGGAAGCAGGAAGGCTGGAGAGGGGAGGGCTGAGGGAGAAGAGGAGGGCCAGGAGGCGGCCGGGGCTGGAGCCTGGGCGATGCGAGGTAGGAGGGCCGGAAGAGAGGGGGAGCTCAGCATCACATACGTTTTGATCATGGCCCTGAGGGCAGCCTTGCGCTCCCGGTCTGCAAACTTGTCCACGAGGTAGCCAGACATGCAGGGGGCATGACAGTAGAGCCGGAAGAAGCGGTGGTAGTTGCCGAGGGCCCAGGCTGCCCTCAGTGCCAAGGCGTGGGCCACGCAAGGGTCCGCCTTCAGTTCCCGTGTGAGGTACGCCAGTTCCGTTGTGATGTCTAAGGGCATAAGACATGAGGGTCAGGGAGGTAGGGCTCTGCCCTAGGCCCTGTGGCCTCCATTGCAGGGACTGGGCCTCACCTCCTGAGTTCTTGGTGAAGATGTAGTAGAGGATCCGGTAGGCAGTAAACTCGCCCACATTGCCAGGCAAGTTCTCCGCGTACAGTGACTTGAGCTGTGTCTGGCACTGGTTGAATTCTTCATGGTCCCCCTAGAAGGCACAGGCATGGAGAGAGGAGGGCAGAGTAAGGCTACGAGGTAGAATAGTGGCAAGGAGGGAGCTGGGGAGAGCCAGGTAGGCCCAGGACGGCCCTCGCACCTTCTCCAAGGCGATCCGGGCATGGGTCTCATACACCTCCACCGTGAACTCAGTGCGGACGCCTTGCACCTGGATGGTGGGGAGACAATGAGCATCACAGGGGCAGCAGCAGGACAGCCATGGCCAGTCCCCTCCCAGCACGCGCCTCACCGTCAGGTCCTGTCGGATGGACTTCATCTGCTCACAGGCAAAGGCATAGTCCTGCTTTTCTTTCCAGTGGGACTTGACCATGCACAGCGACTTTTTCAAAACCTGGGAAGGGAATCAAGTTAAACAACTTAGGGAGAGAGCACAAAATGCTAAAACCCATTACATTCCTACTAAATCAATGTTTTTAAAACAAGAGTTGCCTGAAATAAAGAGAACACTCATTGCTGATCACTTGCTTAGAAAAAAAAATCAGAGTTGTAACACTAGACCCATGTTTAGTGACTCACTACCAAGATTAAAAAAAAAAAACCCAACACAGGTTAAGAGTAAACAGCCTGTGCCTGTTTCCCATATAAGCACAGGGCTGTCTGTGAGTCCCGGGCAAAACCGTGGCTACACTGCTACTGTAGAGCTCAACCGAGACAGAAGGCACAGCCATTCCACTGGCCCAGAGGTCAAGGGCTTTTCCAGCCAAGTTGGGTCCCCAGGTGTGCAAGGCCTACTGGGTGGGGTCTTCCCCAGGTCTGGCCCCTGACAGCCTCCCTGGGTAGCCCCACTTCAGAGTGGATCTGACACTTACTGCCACAGGTCGTACTGTGGAAGGGTCGGGGGCACAGGTGAGACGCAGGTAGTGCTTGGTGATGTCGGGGCAGGTGCCCACGATCTGCAGCTCCTGCCAGTCAGGGTCAGCCCCGCTGCTCTCCAAGCTGCCCATCTGCAGCACCAGGGGCTCGAGGCGCAGGCGGCGGGAGTGTCCGTGCTGGAAGCGGGCTGCTCGCTTCTGCTTCTTCAGCTCGCGCTCAGGGTCTTCACACTCCAGGGCCGCCATCTTTTTTCGGCTGCGCTTGGTGGGTGCTAGATCATGCCTAGGAAGGGACAAGGGGCGGTGAAGAGGCAGGCATCTCCAGCCTGTCCAGCATGCCCCTCCTCCTCCGCCTTTTCATCGTCATTCTCCTCCTCCTCTTCTATCGCTGGGCCCGCAGTACCCTCTGCCCTGGTCTGTGTCCCAAGCCCCAACCCAGTCTCACCTCTTCCCACGCTGTGCCCTGCCTCGGCCCCGATCCATGTGGGCCCCTCGACCACCACGGCCCTTGGGGGCTGGGTTCCTGCGCCCCACAGGGTGACACTCATTCCCTGAGTAGGAACTGTCGGAGTCCGAGTGAGAGTCACTGCATGAAGAGGCAGGAAGGTCAGGCCTGAAGCGGGCCTCCCCCAGACCGCCCTCCAGCCCAGAGCCCTGCAGCTGTGGCACCTTCTGCGGAAGTGGCGGGTCGGGGACCGGGAGGAGGAACGGGAGCGGGAGTCTGTACTGGAGGAAGAACTGTTGTCCTTCATGAAGACGTTGCGGTTGCCAAACTTGGTGAAGCTGCTGCCCCGGGCTCGGCCAGCACCCCCAGCCCCTGGCGTCCCTCGCTGGGACTGGGCGCCCCCGCCCCTTGTTGCTGAGCCTGCCCCCCTAGGAGGATGAAGGCTGCCAGGGTCCCACCGCTTCTTCTTGGGGCTCTCAGCCACAGGCTCCCGGGTCAGTCTGAGTATACAGCAAGGCAGGGCATCATCAGCGCAGCGGGATGCCGACAGAATCCAAGACCCCACGCCTCCCCACCCACCAATCCATCAAGGTTGCACCACTTCAGGAGGGAAAGGTACTTACCAGGCAGCTCAGCTAATATGGCAGAAATGGGACGCAAGCCCTAGGTTTTGTGTCCAAAGGGTGCTCTTAACCACTGAGCCACACACACCTCCTTTGAATCTGGCCCCACCCCACCCTAGGAGTCCAGCCTCAGCCACACCTGGGCCTCTTCCCCACCCGACTGGCCTCCCTCCAACCAGGACTTCATGCCCCCGAGATCAACCATTCTGGTTCACTTCTTTTTGGAGCTCCTGATAGTTAACACATCAAGTCTCCAACCCCAGTATGAGCTGATCCCGAGCTGCCCTACCCTCCCGCCAAGGACCCAGCCCAGACTAACCCTGGAAGAGGCTCCCGGCTCCAGTCGATGGTATAGGCTGAGCCATCCTGCAGCCGGGCCTGCAGCACCTCCTTGAGCAGCTTTTCCGTCCGGTCCTTGTCCTCCTCCGACTCACAGGCAGTGAAGCAACGCTCCACGTACTCCTTCATGTCTTGGGGCCAATCATCCGGCTTCCCGGACAGGTTTCCCCGGGCAGAAGACCCACTGTGGGAAGGGCAGATGAGAAAACTCTGCTGAGGAGGAACCCAAACCCAAGCTAAAGCCGTCACCAGTACCACTCTGAGCTGACACAAGTGCCAGACATAATCCAAGTCTTTGCTTTTCTCTGTCATTCAGTGCTCATAGCAACCCCAAGGGAGGGTCCTTCTTCCCTTTTCAGAGGAGCACAAGGTTCCGGGTGGACAGGTGGGCAGCTGGCCAGAGGGACTGGACCACAGATGCTGAGTACAGAATGCCTGGGCTGGGATGGGGTGGGGAGATAGACACACCTGTGGTTCTGGGCTTTCTCTGGGTTGGACTGGGGGCCGAAACTGTGCTGGCTCTCTGTGCTGGAGCCGAAATTCTGGTTAGTGACAGCGAAGGGCCGCTTCTGGATGTTGAACTTGAGACCTCCAGTCCCAGGGGCGGCTGTAAAGGCAGAAAAGCGGGGCTTAGGCCTTTCCCCGGCACACCCAGGGATTCAAAGGGCACACAAAGAGTGCTTCAAGGGTGGCAGGGAGAGGGATTCAGGCATGAAGAGGCCACGTTATATGGAAGGGCTCCAGCACCAACAAGTCAATTCTGGAGCGGCCTCATCCCAAGCATCCAGAAATAAGGGCCCACGCACCCTACACGCCCCACATCTAGTGCTCTGAGGGCCCCAACCCCAACCCCCCAGGACTTCATGCAGCTCTGTCCACTTACGTTTCATGCGATTCCACAGCTGCTGGCCCTTCTTGGGCTTGGCAGGCTCGGTATAGGGGTGTGGCCCATAGGCTTGGCCCGAAGCGGGCCCTGCCTGGCTGTGCTGCGTGGCCGGGGCCGTCCCAGGCTGAGGACCACTGCTCAGAGCATGAGCCCCGTGCTGGGGGTTTGCAGGCTGAGGGGGCTGGGCTGCTGGCAGCTGCTGCGGGGGAGCCTGGTAAGACATGCCCTCATCCATGCCAGGGACCGGGGGCTATGGGAAGAAGCAGGCGCTGAGCACAGAGCAGAGCACTGGGGCTGGCCCTCATGGCCCCAGTATGTGGCCACGCGTTCTCCTGCCAGCAGCACTCAGCTCGCAACACCATGTGACCATCCCACATGTCACCACTCGGAGTCCTCAGGAACTCCAAGAGAAGCCCATTTATTAACAACTCTTTCCACAGCTGAGAAGACTCAGCTCAGGGAGACTGAGCAATTTTCCCAGGCCACAGCTGTCGGACGGCAGTTGGCAGTGTTAATCCCTGGAGAGACAGCCACCAACATACACCCACTCCAGCAGCTCTCGAACAAGCACATCCAGACACACACGTGAGCACAAGCACGTGCAGGAACCCGAAGACCCATCTACCACCCTGCCTGCTTTCAAGAGTTGACTGAGACGTAGAGGTCATGTGACTTCTAAGTAATTCAACAGGGTGGGCAAGCTGGAATTCAAACCCAGGTTACCTCCTGTGTACTAGCCTCATCGTTCCCTTGAGCTGGACTTTAAATGCAAAGCCACCTCATGTGTGTGTACACACACGTGGATGCATGTTTGGGGAAAGAGGGACGCGTCCACCATCTCCCAATACCTCACTCAGCCCCTGGCTTTGCCCAAGCCCTGCTCTCCCTTCTAAAACTATGTCTACCTCCCCATTTTAGGATCAGAAGTTGCTTGGAGGAAAAAAGAAAGCTTGGCTACTATAGGCGATTCCTCATTGACAGCCTGTTCAAGAAACGGCATTTCCCTGTTTGCGCACGACACGAGGCTGGGCTGAGGCATCACCTGGTTCAGAGTCCCTTGGTGCTGGGGTGCTGACGGCTGCTGGGGTGTGGCTGAGCCGTAGGAGCCGGCCATCCCGTACTGGGAGGGGGAGCCGTAGCTCTGGTACATGCTCTGCAAAGACGCAGAAGGAAAAGTTAGCGGCCAGCAGAAACTCGAAGGCTCAGCAGCCACGACCACACACTGACAAATGCGCCAAGTCCTCTCCATGAGTAGACGAAAGAAGAAAAACCTCTGTCAGCCCCACGTCCCACCTTAGCTGGTTCTCAGGAGAATCTACTCAACTCATACTGAGTGCCAGCCTCTCCTAACACTATGCTAGAACAAGAACTAGATGGCAAAACTTCATGTTCTCCAGAAGCCTGTGCTCAAAGTCTATGCACACTGCAGACACAAGTGTGTAGCATGTCCAAAACAAGCCCCATGAAAGAAAGGCAAACAAAAGGAACAGAGGGACAGGCTGAGGCAGGAACGCTGCCTCACGCAGCAGCTTGTCAGGAAGAGGGGACGGGTCTTGGCAGGTGGTAGCTGAGCAAGGGCAGACTCAGCATGCGAGGACATGGGGGGTGCGGGTTCTCTGCCCAGATCAGCAGGAGCTTGCAGGCCATGGTTGGGACCTGGGTATCCTCCCACAGCCGAGCACTCACCACAGGGTAGTAGTAGCCATAGGGGTAGGCGTAGCTGTACTGCTGATACCATTGGTAGTACTGCTGCTGCTGCAGGGCTGAGGCTTCTGCCTGCGCCACAAACTGTGGAAATGGAGGCCAGGCTATCAGGGGTGGTGGCCCCAGCACCGAGCACCCCAGGGCAGGCACTCGGCGGGGGCCCAACCCCTGGGGTGTAGCACTGGGCCCACATCTCGGCCGAGAGTGCCGGGATCTCCGCCATCAGCCCCAGGCACCTGAGGGACTAGGGGGCAGTCTCTCTCTTTGGAGACCAGCATCCCCGAGGAAATGGACCTTTTTCGCTCATCAGACCTAAATCCTAGGGCATCTCTTGTGTCCCCCCTCAGAGCTCCCATCTCAGTGCCACAAGAGGACCCCAAGTTCCGTCCCTCCCGCAGCAGCCCTTTCCATGTGCCCTTCTCACTTGT